>APFE031542652.1:1994-55947 GCA_000404065.3 Pinus taeda
TGCACCAAGTGTTCAATGTGTACCACCCTCGACCATGCTTCCCACCATTACTGGACACATCCGAGATTGCAGAACAACACTAGGGACAAAGTTCAGCAGATGGAGGAACTCAACGCAATGGGGACCATTGCTTCCTAAGGGGCGAGGAATGATCCAGGTGGATGTTGGTGGCCACCCACCTATCCCACTTGGACCTCCACAACTATCTCTTTCAGTTTTTCAGTTTCCGTAATTGTAGCACAATTTACTATTTTTAGCAGTTTTTCGGGTCCTGAACTTCCGGAGCCGTTTTAAGGCCCTAAATGATGTTTTCTGGGAAATCTGGGAGCAAAATGGGTCCATGGACTAATGTTGCTCTTCCCAAAGTTGTAATGCTCAGATAGATCTTTCTAATGAGCTATTGTACGCATCAAATGAAGATCGGGTGCCAAAGTTATGACCTCGGGAAGTTGATGTACCAACTTAACCAAAATGGGGCCCATGATTTGGCGTTTCATCTTCTAGGGTTAGGTTTTGGGATGTTAAGGGTTTTCCATTTTTTATCAACAAAAAAAAGGCCTTCGAGCCTTATTGTAACACAGTTCAGAGGCATGTAGCTACCACATCTCTTCTCAGAGATAAGCTACCATCGCCCTAGCTGGTTTATTTCCATTTCTGTTTGTATGCATATTTTAGTATTTTACATTAATGAAATGAAGTATTATTTCCATTGCATCTCTTTGTTTATAGTTATCTCTGTAATTTTTTGTGTTCCTGTTTAAATCCGAATCACATGTGTAGTTCAATATATATATAAAATGTGTCCTTCATGTCTTACATCAAGTGAGGTAGCTTATTTTAAGGCACAATTGCATTAAATTAATTAAAGTAGTGGTTAATTAACCAGGGGCTTTAAGCCACGGGAAGGAGAGGCACATGCACCCAGGCTTGCGGCTCAAGGCTTATTCCAAGAATCAACCTTTAGCTCCCATGGTCCTTATGCCAACGGAGGTGCACTTGCCCAGGGGCCCTGGGCATCTTGGGGCGATTCTCAGAATCGACCTTGGGCTGCGGGACTGGGCGCAGGCGCCTTGCCCAACCGCATCCATGTCCGTAGTCCAGGAGCCCTGGGTACTGAGGGTTGATTCTAGGAATCTCCCCTAGGTGCCCACTGCCCCTGGCTTGCGGGCCTAGGTGGGGGAGGGTGAGGCGCCCCTTCCGAAGCCTGCGACCCGGGTTGCCTAGGGTTGGTTGCTAGAATTGACCCTTGGCGGGGATGGGGGCATGGGCGAGGCAATGTGCCCTCATCCAAGCCTGTAGGCTAAGGTCCCCGGATGGAATTTCCCAAGGTCAATTATGGGAATTGCCTAGGGTCAATTCCGAGAATCGCCAATGGGTGCCTAGGGCCAGGGTTGATTTCAACAATTGCCGAGGGTTGATTCCAGGAATCACTCAGGGTTGATTCTGGGAATTTCCTAAGGTATCACCCAGGTTCGATTTCGGGTATCAGTTAGGGTATCGATTTTGGAAGTTTCCCAGGGTTGATTCTGGGAATCACCCAGGGTCGATTCCAATGGGTGATTCCCAGAATCCCCGAGGGTCGATTCCGGGAATTGCCAAGGTCGATTCTAAGAATTGCCAAGGTCAATTCCAGGAATCACCAAGGTTGATTTTGGGTATCGCCAGGGTTGATTCCAGGTATCACCCAAGGTCGATTTTGGGGATCACCCAAGGTCGATTTTGGGAACCGCCCCTGGGTGTCTAGGGTCAATTTCGGGAATCACCCTTGGGTGTCCAAGGTCGATTCTAAGAATCACCTAGGGTTGATTATGGGAATTGACCCTAGGTGCCCAAGGTCGATTCTGGGAATCGCCCCTGGGTGCCCAATGATCCGAAATTGATCAATGGATGATTCAAGAAAAAGTAGCACCATTGCATAGAGCTTGGAGAAACGATCCCAACACAACTTGAACAGGTGAAAATGGTCTCCGTATGAAGGAGAAAACACACTCTAAAGTTTGTGGCAAACAGGTAAAAAATTGGGCCTTTGTAGGCCAAGTGGCAGTCTCTCAGCATGACATGTGGCAGGTCAAAGTCAACGTGGTCAAAGTTCGGTCAAATGGCAAGGTTGGGGTCGAATCCAAAACCTCTGCCAAAACATTGCAAAACATTACCATTGAACCACGAGTTTGTTTTATATTACAATGGCACAAATACTTATTTAAAGTTTCATGTTATGAACTTTGGGGGGAGGGTTGGTGGAGCCCACCAACTCTAGCGGCCCCGCCAAAACCTTGGTGGATTAATTAACGCATTGGTTACAACAGATATCCAAATGTATCACATATATATTATAACCATTTCACAGTGGCGCGGAGCATTAACTATTTGTTATACCATGTTATATGCCACACAGAAACATTGAATATGTCATGTAACTATTGCTCACATGCCATATTTTATACCACAGAAAATGCCACGGCAATGTATATAGCCACTGCTGAAGTTTGTTGACTGCAACATGTGAACAGAACTGTCGGGGGTTAGGTCTACCACAGGTCTGGTAATCGTTGGGCCTGTGGAATATTTTAAAACATTGTTATATGGTTACACCATAATTAAAACATTTGTTATGCCATCGGTCCAATGTAATGAGTTGGTCTAAAACTATATGTTATATATAATATATGTAAGTATGTCATTACACTAAGGTTACAATCCTATAATATATATGGTATGAAACAAATATTTTATATTTAATAGGCCTATATTTGGTTAGTCACGACCTATATTTGGTTAGTCACAAACATTATAAATATGTAATGTTATGCCATGGAAAATATAGAAGTGAGCTTGGAATTTTGAGTTGTATATTTGGTGCAACAAAGAAGTTTTTGAGCAGGTGTGGGCAACAAGACTAAAACTTTGAAGGCCCTTTTTAGGGGATCCAGGAAGCCTTTTTAAGAACCAAGAGTTGCTACAGGATCTTGAGACAGAGAAGATTACAGTAGGATTGCTCATGATTGTTTATGAAGCAATTTTATTTTATGCATTTATGGTTTTGAATTTTTCAATATAAAGGCCTCCCCGCTGAATATCAAGGCCCGGAGATGTAAGCTTGAAGATAGCTAAACTTCTTTTAAAAACTTTTGGTGTCATTGTGTTAATGTGCTTGATGTTATGTTTTCTAAGTTGCTGCAATTTCTATTATCAAGCTCTTATTCTCAATTTCAAGTTTAAAAGCAGTTTTAGTGGTGTTTTTAAAACAGGCACGCATTAACACTTTTTAAATGATAATAAATCACATTTCAATAAAAGATCATATCTAGGATCATTTGTTATCATAGCTTAAATTTTAATTTTGATTTATAAGTGTGCATGATCACCGGGAGCAAATCAAATCTTGGTGAAGGAGAAATTGTTGAAGGAGATCTAGAAGTTGGCTCGAGAAGAATGAAAACTCGAGGAGAAGAGATGGTTGAAGAAGGAAGTGGTGATCATCCTTTTGGATATGATGCAGGATTTGTGGATGCATTCATGACCTTGCAAGCCATGGTCAAAGAAATGTGTTGAGGGTTTAAGAAATCAAAAGATGAAGACGCAAAACCTAAAGACAAAGAAGGACAGGCATCAAAATTTGGAAAAGAATATGAAAGTGATCAAAAAGACCCTATCGCTTCTCCCTTGACTCCACCTGAAACTTCGAAACCGTTGTTGAAGCTCGATGTTAAGTTCTAGTTACCCATGTACAATGGAGAAGTTGATGCTAAGAAGCTTGACAAATGGGCCAGGCAAATGGAGGTTTATTGTGGCATACAACAGATAACTGAAGATGAAGTCAAAATCAGGCTAGCATCACTTCATTTAGAAGACACAACATTGATCTGGTGGTAGAGTAAGTTACATAAACATACTCAGCTTATCGATAAGATTTTTCCATCATGGTCTAATTTTATTATTGCACTTATAAAGCAATTATATCCATTGGGATATAAGGAAAAAGCTTTAATAGAATGGAAAGGACTAAAAGTTAGGAAAGGTCATTCAATGTAGGAATATACAGATGAGTTTTGTAAGAAGGCGTTGATGCTAGATATTCCTTTGTATACTCAAGAAACTCTAATAGAATACATAGGAGGATTACCTGAGTATATTCGTAATACTGTATTTATGTTCAGTCCTACTAACCTGGATGAAGTGGCAGTACAAGCAACTTACATTGAAGCAGGTAAATTAGGAGTTTGGGTATCATCAGAATCGACAACCAGAAAGGAGAAAAAGGAAAAAGGAAAAACGAAGAAAGTAAACTACACTAAGATGGAGGTTGAAAATATCTCTTGTAAACATTGCAAGAAAGATGGCCATGACGAAGACCATTGTTGGAAATATGCATCCTGAAATGAAACCAAAGTGGATCATAAAAGGGAAGCAAAAGGTTGCGGCAATAGTGAAATTGATGGACTTAGGGTCAAATTCAGGTGACGAGATGCAGATTGCATCAGTGGTTATGACTGGTAAATCTGATGAAGGTAATGATTCTAACAATTCCAAACGTAATTTATTTCATATAAGGGTTGTTATGAAATATACAAATATCGACACATTACTAGATAGTGGATCTCAAGCTAACCTAATTTCAGAAAAAGTGGTTAAGCAATTGGGATTGAAAACCATAAAGCATCGTAAACCTTATACTTTAATTCGATGAGAAGAAACCATAAATTGCAAGTGACTAAGAAATGTATGTTTCCAATTGCAATAACTTCTCAATTTAAGGATAAGGTGATGTTGGATGTGGTAAAACTAGATACATGTGGGATGGTCTTATGTAGCCCATATTTATATGATCGAAAAGCGATATTTTTCAGGGAACATAATCAATATCACTTTTTAAAAAACGGAATTGAATATATTGTACATTCTCACCCCATAAAAGTAGATAAATCTCTTTTCATAGTGAAGCAGTTAAAACAAGCAGCTTATGCCAGTAAAAATGTTGTTGGACAACCTAAAGTACCTAAGCATAAGATCATTAAAGTTAATCACAAACAAAGAGACATGCTTAAGGAATCCAAAATTGTACATCAACAAGAGTTGTAACATGATAAGTTGAGTTTTGTTTCAACTATGAAGAAAAAGCAGGGTATGGTTTCATCTATGTCAATACTTTCAATGTTTTTAATGGGTTTATTACTGTTTAGTGGTGCTTGGATATTAGCAACAAATATGAATGTAGATGTGGGTGAAAAGAGACTAGACACAATTTGTAGTTCGTGTGTTTCACTGACGATTGTATGGATGAGTAAAGTGTACAGATTCACAACACGATGGACAAATACCGACCAAGTGGGAAAATGGTACCCACATTTGTTTTATGGAATTTAAGACTTTTGGAGATCCAAAAGGTCTCAGCAGGGAGGAAATGATCTGAAATTGATCGATGGATGATCAAGGATCCAAAAAAGGCCAAAAATTCAAATTTGTTGGATTCAAGCGAAAACAACACCATCGCGTAGAGCTTGCAGAAATTATCCCAAGACAACTTGAACAGGAGAAAATGGTCTCTGTATGAAGAATAAAATGCACTCTGAAGTTTGTGGCAAACAGGTAAAAAGTTGGGCCTTTGCAGGCCAAGTGGCAGTGTCTCAGCGTGACATGTGGTAGGTCAAATTCAACACGGTCAAAGGTTAGCCGGATGGGAAGGGTCAGGGTCGAACCTATGACCTTTGCTAACACATTGGAAAACATTACCATTGAACCATGAATTTGTTTTATATTAGGATGGTGCAAATACTTATGTAAACTTTCATGTTATGACCTTTGGGGGGAAGGGTTGGCAGAGCCCGCCAACTCCGGTGGCCCCGCCAAACCCTTGGTGGATTAATCGGCGCATTGGTTACAACAGATATCCAAATGTATCACATATATATTATAACCATATCACAGTGGTGTGGAGCATTAACTATTTGTTATACCATGTGATATGCCACACGAAACTGTCAGAGATGTCATGTAACCTTTGGTAATATGCCACATTTTATACATAGAAAATGCCACAGGTAGCAACGTACATAGCCACTGCTGGAGTTGTTGACCGCATCATGTGAACAAAACCGTCAGGGGTTAGGTTTGCCACAAGTTAGGTAACCTCCAGGCCTGTGGACTATTTTAAAACATTGTTATATGGTTAAACCATAATTAAAACATTTGTTATGTCACCGGTCCAATGCAATGCGTTGGTCTAAAACTATATGTTATATATAGCATATGTAAATCCATCATTACACTAAGGTTACAACCATACAATATATATGGTATGAAACAAATATTTTGTATTTAATAGGCCTATATTTGGTTAGTCACAAACGTTATAAATATGTAATGTTATGCCATGGAAAAGATAGAAGTGAGCTTGGCATTTTGAGGAGTTGTATTTTTGGTGCAGTATAGAAGTTTTGAGCAAGTACGGGTAGCAAGACTAAAACTTTGAAGGCACTTTTTGGGAGATCCGAGAATCCTTTTTCAGAACCGAGAGTTGCTACAAGATTCTAAGACAGAGAAGATTGCAGTAGGATTGTTCAAGATTGTATATGAAGCAATTTTCTTTTATGTATTTATGGTTTTGAAATTTTTAATATAAAGGCATCCCTGTTGAAGATCAAGGCCCAGACATGTAGGCTTGAAGAATACCGAACTCTGTAACATACTTTTGGTGTCATTGTGTTATTGTGTTTGCTATTATATTTTCTGAATTGTTGCAATTTCTATTATCAAGTTCTTATTCTCAATTTCAAGTTTAAAAGAAGTTTTAATGGTGTTTTTAAAAAAGTCATGCATTAACACTTTTTAAAAGATAATAAATCTTATTTCAATAAAAGATCATATCTAGGATCACCGAGGGTCGATTCTAGGAATCGCTAAGGGTCGAATATGGAAATCACCCCTAGGTACCTAGAATATCGCCCAAGGTCAATTCCAAGAATCACCTAGGGTCGATTCTGGGTATCACCCAGGGTATCGATTTCAGGAATCGTCGAGGGTTGAATCCGGGAATCACCTCTAGGCTCCCAGGGTATCGCGCAAGGTCAATTCTAGGAATCACCCAAGGTTGATTCTGAGTATCACCCAGGATATCGATTTCTAGAATCGTCTAGGGTCGATTACGGGAATTGCCTAGGGTCGATTTCGAGAATTAACTATGGCCGACTTCGGGAATCGCCTAAATTCGATTATGGGAAGCTCCCAAGGTATCACCGAGGGTCAATTTCAGGCCTATGTCCAGGGATGATTCCGGGAATTACCCAGAGTTGATTATGGGAATCACTCAGGGTTTATTCTAGGAATCACCTAGGGCTGATTCTGAGAATCACCTAGGGCTGATTCCGAGAATCACCTAGGGCTAGGGTTGATTCTAAGAATCACCCAGTGTTGATTCTGGGAATCGCCCTTAAGCACCTAGGGCCTAGGGTTAATTCCAGGAATCACCCAGGGTCGATTCCGGGAATCGCCTAGGGTCAATTCTTGGTATCGCCCACTGTTGATTCTAAGAATCACCTAGGGTCGATCCTGGGAATCGCCCAAGGTTGATTTCATGAATTGCTGAGGGGTGATTCCGGGAATTGCCCAGGGTCGATTCCAAGAATTGCCCAAGGTCGATTTCGGGTATCGCCCATAGGCACCCATGGTATCACCCAGGGTCAATTATGGTATTGTCCATGGTATCAATTCAGTTAATCACCTAGGGTCAATTCTAGGAATCACCCAGGGTCGATTATGGGAATCACCCACGGTCAATTTCGAGTATCGCCCAAGGTCGATTCTCGGAATCACACTTGGGCGCTTAGGGCCAGGTTCAATTCTGAGAATCACCCAGGATTGATTCCAGGAATCGCTCTTGGGCACCCAGTGCCAAGGTCAATACCGGAAATTGCCCAAGGCCAATTCCAGGAATCTCTTGTGGTTGATTCCTGGAATCGCCTAGGGTCGATTCTCAGAAGCACTAGGGGTATCAGCCAAGGTTGATTACGGGCCCAAGGCTAGAGTCAATTCTAGCAATCGCCTAACGTTGATTCTGGGAATCGCCCAGGGTCAATTTTGAGAATCACCCTTGGGCGCCTAAGGCCAAGGTCAATTCAGGGAATTTCCCCTACGTGCCTTGGGCCAAGGTCCAGGTTCAATTTTGAGAATTGCACCTAGGTGCCTAGGGCCAATTCCAGGAGTCGCCCGAGGCTGATCCCGGGAATCGCCCCTAGGCGCCTAGGGCCAATTCCAGGAGTCGCCCGGGGCTAATTCCAGGAATCGCCCTTAGGCGCCCAGGGCCAGGGTCGATTTCGAGAATCGCCCCTGGGCGTTCAAGGCCAAGGTTGATTTCGAAAATCAGCCAGGTTCGATTCGGGGAATCACACAAGGTCGATTCTAAGAACCGTTGATCTAGGTGGATCTCTAAAAAGTACTAGTGGCATGGTAAGAAGACTCAAAACTCAAAGTGGCAGAAACTTTATAAAATTCACATCGGATTGAAGTGCTCATCATCTTGATTCCAATGATGTGAACGACACTCAAATCCGAGTTCATATGAAGAAGTTGCAGCAATTTAAAGATCAAGTTTGACTTGGACAAGTGGCAGGAGGAAGTGATGGGGAAGCACCAAGTGGTAGGCCTCCATTGGTCTCGCATATCACAGATTGCAGAAGGAAGAGGTCATGGCTTAAGAAAATTGGCCCCCAGCACTACCGAGTTCCGATGCAATATATCGCAATCGCAGATCACAAGGAGGGAAGAGTTAAAGAATCGGCCCCAAGAGCAAGCCAAGTTGCAAGGTGATATATCGCAATCGCAAAGTCAAGTTGTGATTTGTGATATCATAATCGCAATTCGCAAAAGGGGAGAAGTCATATGGAGTACCAACCCCAGTTCCCACCAATTGCGATTTGTGATGAGGCTTCACACCCAATATATTATGAATTGTGTTTAATAAGCCCGATGGGTCCACTATTATCGCATGATGCTTGTTGTAAAGGCTTGGTTCTGTCCACCAATTGGAAACGTTGATACTAAAAGTTGTCAGGATTCAAGGAATACGTTGATTCATGTGAAAACGGTGTTAAAGTGTTTTTTCTATCTTTAAACAAGTTTTGTTACATGCGTACTATTTGCAGCCCGAGATTCTCTGCTTGAAAAAAACCACATGGCTAAACTTGTTGTTTGTTAAGAATTTTCCGAGATTGAGGAGTAACCACCAGCATATATAATGGACGACCCGCACAAGGAAAGAGGAGGAGACTAGCACAGAAGTTCAGAACTATTGTGTACAATAGTAACCCGACCTGGCAGCAAGCCGAAACCTTGCCTTGAGTAGCAGGGAGGTTCTAAGAGGGTGCAGAGGCTTCATTTCTCCGAATTGGGTGTTTGGATAGGTGATTCTACACGATTTTTAGCCAGGGTTTCAGTGGTATTGTCTGTTGTTAAAGTTGGCCTCTCTATTCTTCGTTCATCTTCCATCTTGGAGGTATAAGGAGTGTAAATGAATGTTGCTTGTACTTTATATCTTTTTATGCCACTTAATGAAAGAAGTCTCCCCACTATTAAGCAAGGCCTAGAGACGTAGTCCAAATTGGACGAACTCCATAATCAAATATTTGTGTCATGGTTTCATGTTTATATTGTTATTTCTGCATTTTATTATGTGCTTTTAAGTTCTATGGTTAATAAGTTATGTTTCATGTAATTCTGATGCATCTATAAGTAAAAGACCTTGGATCAATCACCTAGGGTAGATTCTGAGAATCATCTAGGGTCAATTTTGAGAATCGCCTAAGGTTGATTCCAAGAATTCGCCCAGGGCTATGGGCCTAGGCAGGGGCGGGAGGCGCACTTGGGCGATTCCCCGATTCGAACCTGGGCAATTCTCAGAATCGACCCTGGCCCTAGACATCTAGGGGCATTTCTCATAATCTTCCCTGGCCCTAGACATCTAGGGGTGTTTCTCATAATCTTCCCTGGCCTTGGGTGCCCAAGGGTTGATTCCGAGAATCGGCCAAGGCTGATTCTGGGAATCGCCCTTAGGCACCCAAGGCCAAGGTCGATTCCGAGAATTGCCCCTAAGCGTCCAGGGCCAGGGTCGATTCTAAGAATCGCCCAGGTTCGATTCGGGGAATCACCCAAGGTTGATTCTGAGAATAGCCTAGGGTCGATTCCGAGGATCACCCAGGGTCAATTCTGTGAATCGCCCCTAGACGTCCAAGGCTAGGGTTAATTCCGAGAATTTTCTGAGGACTACGGGCCTAGGCATGGGTGGGAGGCGCCCTTGTCCAAGTCTAGATGCCTAGGGTCAATTTTTGGAATTTCCCATGGGTGCCTAGGGCCCCTAGGCAGGGGTGCCTCGGTTGCCCCTGCCAAGGCCCGCGGCCCAGGGGTCCTGGGCGCTAAAGGTCGATTCGACCCCTATGCAGCGGGCCTGGGAGGGGGTGCCTCGCCTGCCACTGCCCAATCCCATGACCCAGGGGTCGTGGGCACCCAAGGTCGATTCCAGGAATCAACCTTGGGTGCCCAAGGTCGCTGGGCTGCGAGCCTTGGTGGGGGAAGGCGAGGCACCCCTGCCCAGGGGCCTTGGGAACCCATGGTTAATTCTAGGAATCAAACTTGGGCGCCCATGGTCCCTAGGTCGCGGGCTTGGGTGGGGGCGGGTGAGGTGCCTTCGCCCAGGCGTGTGGCCTTGGGTGTCCATGGTCCTAGGGTCGTGGGCTTGGGCAAGGGTGGGTGAGGCACCTTCGCCCAGGTGCATGGCCTTGGGCACCTAGGGTCAATTCCCAGAATCAACCCTGGGAGTGTAAGAACCTTGGGTTGTGGGCCTAAACACAAGCAGGTGAGATTTGCAGACATCAAAGATCCATCAGAAGATTTGCAAACATCAAATATCCATCAAAAGATACTTTGGGAGATTCGCCAACATCATAGATCCATCAAAATAGGAAAATGACCAAATTGAAGCACAAAATATTATGGAAGAAGACAATAATGAAACTCTAGAAGACAATGAACATGGATTATATGATATTATTGATTAAATTTAAGTTATACTTGTAATGTTTTAACTTTGAGATTTTATGAGAAGAATGAGTATTCAATTGTTCTTGTTCAATGTTTAATATTTGTATTATGTAATTTTCAGTTTAATTATTATGTGAATCGTTTTTTTTTTTTTTTTTTAAAATACGGTTGTTATTAAATTTTGACATAAAATTCATAAAATTGCTATTTTTTAAACTTTTTTTTATTAAAATTTTCTCATAAAAATCATTTATTTGACATTTCATTTTTAGCAAAATAGTCCCAAAATGTGTTCTTATTTTGTTATATCTGTATTCAAAATGTGTATTTTTATGTCAATATTAATTTTTTTTTTTTAGTGACAATTATTTGATGTGCATTGAAATATTAATTAACGATAGATAAACATATAGAAAATCGTAACTTTAAAATATACTATGCAAAAAAACGAAGATCTCACTACCAAAAAAATGAAAAGAAAAACAAAAAATACAAAACTAAAAAACACTTAAAAATAAATATCTCATAAAAGAAGAAGAAGAAGACGACAACTACTTCAAAAAATGTTAAATTTAAAAAATAATTATCCACACTTAATGCATTAGAAAATTTAAAATGTCAAAAATAAGTCTTCTAAAAAAAGGGTTGTTGTTACATCAACACTTTTCAAAATCAGCATGAAAATCACTAACATTTTAAAAATAATGTTCATACTTGATATATAAGAAAATTTAAAGTGTCAAAAATGTGCTAAGAAAAAGGTGTATTATGAATCGACACTTTTTAAAATGGGATGATTTTTTGCTATCTCAAAAAAATGGGTACTTGGTATAGTTCTCATTTGATAGTTTACATTAATGGGATTGTACAGGACTATCAGCTCCCTCTTAATCCCAACCTCCTTACAGAAAGATATGAGTTCCTTTGAAGTATATTCTCCTCCATTTTCGGATCTCAAGATCTTTATCCTTCTTTCTGTAGGGTTCTTTACTTTAAATTTGAATTCTTGAAATTTGTTGAATACTTCATCCTTGGATTTCGTCAAATAAACCCAAATTTTCCTTTAATGATCATTAATTAATGTTACATAATATAGATGACCTCCAAGAGACTTTGGAGTCATGGGGCCATAGACATCAAAATGAATGAGATCCAAAATTTATTTTGAACTTGAAGCATTGCTTCCAAATGGTCTCTTGTTGTTTTTCCCAATGCACATCTCTTGCATACTCCTTCCTGATCCTCGTTGAGTTCAAGGATGCCATTTACTATTGAATTGAGAGTTGGTAATATTTTATAGTGAAGATGACCAAATATTCTATGTCGAAGTTCACATGGGTTAACTTCAATGTGGACCAAAGCTTGAGTGAGGGGAATTAACAATCTTTAGAGTCTTCCTTCATGGATCCCAATCATCTTTGCATTTTCGATAATAGAGTTTTTATTCCATACCATAAATTTTCCATCTATGAAAGCAATTCTATCTCCCTTACCTTTTAGACATGAAATGGAAAGTAGATTCTTATGAAAACCTGGAACAAATAAGATGTTGTTGAGATGAATATTACCTCCATTCTGCAGGTCTAGCAAGATTGATCCAATTCCTCTCACATGATAGCTCTCCTTGCGAACAAGCTCAACGAAGTAAGAATATTTTCCTCTCGACAATGTTTTTAGTTTCTTGTGTTCACCAATCATATGTCTTGATGCTCCACTATCGATCACCCAAATGTTTTCATCTTCAAATGTGCCAGTAAGTATTGAGAACAATCCTTCGTACTTTGAAGATGTGTTGGTCATATCCTTCTTGAGATTTCTTGCTACCCTTGTACACTTCTTCAAGAACTACTTCAATTATAGTAGATATCTTCATCATGCCCTTAAGCAACCTTAGCTTTGATACCATGTTGAAAAATCTATAGGGAAATAATTAAGATGATTTCCTTATTCTTGATAACAGCTTGTGATGTCTTTTTACTTTTTCTTACTTATTAGATGCTTCTCTTATTATTATGTTTGTTCTTATCATAAAACAACTAAAAAAACAAGAAGAACAATAGTGCACAAGAACATAAGATATAGGCTACAAGCCAAGGCCAAAACCTCTCCACTTGAGAGGAAAACCTGTAAATATTTTCTCCTCTTATAAATTATTCAATTGACGAATTCCAAGACCTCTAGACCAAGACCAATACCCTTCCAAGACCAAGTCCGATAAACTTGATGACGTGCTTCCTTTGTCTAAGTCAAACCAGTCAAATCTCTTCTAGCAGCACAACTTCGACCCCCAACTTCATATTTTTAGCCTCTACTGCAGGTCTGAAATTTTCGGTGCCTGCAACTACTATTGCATCCACATGTGTGAGTGAAAATTAGCCTTCCAAGGCCTCCCAGCAGCTTCACTTCACTTGCTTCCTTATCTAGGGTTGGAGAGTGGCCTAGTAGGCTCTTGTTCTAGCAACTTCAATCTTCTTCTAGCAACTTGAGAATTTCAACTTTGAAGCAACAAACTCTATCTCTTCTTCTTCGCATGTTTGAGGGATAATTAGCCCAAAAACTTATTCCATTTTCCTTCTCCTTCTTCGCTAGCCTTCTTTCTCTTCTTATTTTCTTATATTATCATAAGTGAATGTGTTTCCAAGGGACATTGGGTTCCTTTATTTATATAGGCTTCTAAGGTGGATGAGGCTCCTAAAAATAGGTTGACTTCTTAGCTGGCAGGACGAATTGGTCTTGGAGGGTATTCTGACACTGTTAAATACAAAAATAATTCTTTTTACAAGTTATAATGTGCCCGATGGGGCCTTCAACATATGACAATGACTTTTTTCACTTCTTGACCTAGGAAAAACCATATAAGCACTCAATGGGTGCTTGAACTCTAAAATAAAATACCTTGAGCATGAACCCATGCTTCAAAATAACAATAATATTTTTCTTTTATTTTAAAATATACAAGAATCAAAAGTACATTTCATATTTATGAAGACCAAACCTAGTAACATATTTTTCAACATGTAGTATTTGTAAGCTTCCTAGAAATGTTGCAAGTATAGAGTCCTCCTTTGAATGGAGGTAGGGCCTTTGAGGTCTTCTTCTGCTTGTTCCTTCCAAGAGTTGTGATGAGATGATCCTTGTGATGTGATGAATGGTCCTCATTGATGCTTGATGCTCTTATTATGCTCAACCCTTATGAATCCTTCTTCAATTTGATAATCTTCAAGTTGCCTCTTTTTCTTGTTGTTGTCACCTTACCTCTGATACCATGTTGAGAAATCTAGGGCCGCTTAGTTAGGGTAATTTCTCTTACTTGATAACTGCTTGTGATGATATTTTACTTAGCTTGATGTACTTTTAGTTAGCCATCCAATGCATGCTTAATCTTGTATATCCCTCTGGAGGTCACCACTGATTTCCCTTCATCTCTAAGAACAATTTTACATACATCATTCTCCATAATATATTGTTATTCTTCCAGTATCACATCCTTCCAAACTTTTTGGCTAGCTGCCTCTTCATAGGTGGAAGGCTCTAAGTCAATGAGATTAGTCATCAATGTTGCATATCTAGAATACATCTTTAGTCTCTTGCTTTCCCTAAAGGTACCACATGGTGTTTCATGTACTTTTTCTTCCTACAAGGTAGATCTAAGCTAAGTTGGCCTCTTATTAATTTTTGGAACAACCACTGGATCCAACGGTTCACTAGGACCTTCTCGCTCTTCTTAATGATCTATGGCATATTCTGAAGGATTGGATGGACCCGAGCCTTCTTCCTTGGGAGCTTCATGTCCTCATCATCATCAGAATCCATAGAAACTTATTTAGACTTCAAGTAGGAAACATTTTCATCAAAGATAACATCTCTGCTAACTTCAACTTGTCGTTGTCCTGGAATATAGATTCTATATGCCTTTGATGATTCGTTGTATCCAACAAATATTTATTTCTTTCTTGAAGGCTCTAGTGTCTTCCTTTGGTGTTTGATTACATGTATGTAAATTGGACACCCAAATATTCTCAAATGTCCAACCTTTGGTTTTTGTCTAGAGAATGCTTCTTCAAGAGTCTTATCTTCCAAGATTCGAAGAGGACTTCTATTTTGAATATAGATTTTTATCATTGATTCTTCACTCCATAATAACATAGGCGAGTCTTGATCATGCATCATTGACTTAACAAAATCTTCAATGGACATGTTGTTTCTTTCAACAAATTCATGTTGTTTTGGATTATAAGGGACAATCAACTCCCTCTTAATCCCAACTTCTTTACAAAATGCAATGAGTTCCTTGGAGGTGTATTCTCCTCGAATCTTGATTTTCTTCCCTATTAGGTTCTCTACTTCAGCCTTAAAGTCTTAAAATTTTCTAATGAATTCATCCTTGGTCTTCATGAAGTATATCCACGTCTTGCAAGAGAATTCATCAATAAAGGTTACATACTACAAAGAGTCTCCAAGAGATTTCATTGGCATTGGACCGCATACATTAGAATGAACTAGATCCAAGATTTTCTTGGACCTACCTTTACATACTCCTTCATGATCCATTTGGAATTCTGGAACCCTTGAAACCATTTGATTTAAAGTTGGCAAAGCTCTATAGTGAAGGTGAGCATATCTTAGATGCCATAATTCACGTGGATTGATATCATTATGCACTAATGCTTGAGCTAGTTGTTTCCTTAGTTTGTATAACCGTCCTTCACGAATCCCAATTACTCTACCAAAGTCTATACTAAAGCCCTTGGGCCATACAAGAACTTTACCATCAACAAATGCTACTCTATCTCCTTTATCTTCCAAACATGAAATAGAAATCAATTTCTTTTTCAAACTTGGTACATATAGTATATTACTGAGATGAAAATTTTCACATGATTCCATCTCAATAGATATTTTCCCAATGCCTTTGACTCACTTTGACTACATAATTGTTGTTGTCTCCAAGATCTACCTTTTGAGATAGTTTTATTTTAACCAAACTTGTAAGATTGTCACAATGTTTGGCATGGAATCCCCCCCTGAAGCATGTTTTGGGGCTCAAAGCCCATGTTTTGACCAAATAATGTTGTAAAGCTCCGCGAATTATAGGCGCGAAAGTATGTTAGAGTCATAGGGTTGTCTACCCTAGGTTGTAATGTAATGTTGGCCTACCCATGGTCCACGAACCATGGGATTGTATAAATAGAGTGAGGCTCTAAGTGTAAAATATAGTTAGTTAGAGCGAAGTATGAGGTAGAGAAGTAGAAGCACATAGCAAGTGTCTAAGTGTGTCTTGGGTCGTAGAGTAGGAAAAAGGCTCTGCAGTTGAGTGCGCAGAGGCCTAGTTGTCTGCAGCTAAGGGCGCGGACCCCTACAACTGAGTGCGCAGAGCGGAGTCGAGTCTATAATCGAAGAAGAAAATAATAAAAGAAGTTTTATCCAAATTCTGTGTATCTGTTCTTGAGTTATTACATGTTTGATATCAATTGCAAATATATTGTTTATTTACTGCGCGCACTTGTATGAATGATTTATATTGCTAAGCATACTTTACACATGCAAGTAAGCTAAGTTAATCAATTAACGGTGGAATATTAGTAAGGACTTGGGTAATAACTACGTTAGGGCCCCGAGTAAGGCTGCGTGGCAGCAACATCTCAGGCTGCGAGGAACGGGTAAGTGCGCGTAGTGACATGCGCGCAGGGTCGAACCGTGGACCACTTGAACTCATCAAACATCTCCAGAGTGCGGAAACCTCATTCTAGCACCCTCCCATACTACTTCAGGTGAGACCTCAGTCTGCGGTCTGCGCACTGTTGCCGAAAGGGTCAGTAATACTGAGATTTGTGTAGCTAAATCACCTCTGAACCTGGGTCAGGCCCCAACACACAATCTCATGTCATGTGTCTTGAGGCACCACTATATACTAGCCACAAATCATCTCTATCCCTAATAGAACTTGTAAGAACAAAAAAATAGAAGAAATCTTTGTCACCTAAATCTTTGTTCTTGGGTTTCTATGGATGTTCATCAGTGTCTTCTATGGTAGCATGTTTCTTTCCTTTTCTCTTTCTATCATTTTATCCTTTAAGACATTGGTTTTAAAATGACCAAATTTGTGACAAAGATAACATTGAATCTTCGACATATCTTTCTTTCCTTGAGGAGCAAGTCTTCCACCTTCAAGTCTTCTACCTTCATTTCTTCTTTGGAAACCAAACTTCTTTGTTCCTCCAATCTTCCTGGAATGTGCCACAAATGATTGAGAATCACCTTCTTTATATCTTTGAATCTTTCCAATTATTCAAAACTCAATATTTTAATTCTCTTTTGATGTCTTACATTAATATTTTCGAGGGCTAATCAAATAAAATGAAGAACATGTGTTACATTTTCATGATATATTTCAAGGGATAAAATATAAATTATGAAGACCGACCATAGCTACAAAATTCAACGCGTCATCCACATGAAACCAACGAGTTCCCCTAAAACCCTAATGAGCTAAAAACACACACTTAACCATGGGTGTTTTCTCAATTAACTTGCACAACATAAAAGAGCCCCTTCCTTTCTCATCAATGCCTCAATAGGATCCTCTCTCAGTGCTTTAATGCCTTGCTCAACAAGCACCCAGAACAACTTTACACCGTTGCTCGAATTTTGGGACACTTGCACTAGGTTTCCCATTCAATGTTGAATTTATTGATGAATTTCATGGGTGATTGTTTCTTTCATTCCATCCTACTGAGAGCTTCATCTCCTCTCCCATTATGGATGATTACTTTTCCCTTAAATGCTCATGGATTAATCTGCCAATTTCATGGTCAAATAAAAAATTACTAGTCTAAATAAGTGGGTGGGTACTCTTCACATGCTTTGGATGAGACATTTCACCGGCATACAACTGAACTACTTTCATAATTATTGGATGAGAAATTTAAAGTACAACTCAACTCCCATAAGTCTCTAAATAGGTGGGTGGGTACTCTTCACATGCTCTGGATGAGACATTTCATTGGCATACAACTGAACTACTTTCATAATTATTGGATGAGAAATTTAAAATACAACTCAAATCCCATTATAATTTAATTATGGGAGTTGTATCTCAACTAGCAACTCCTCAACTCCCCTACCCTAATGATTGGAAAAATTGATAATCTTGAATATTCTACTCCCCTAACCCCCTACCCTAATGATTGGAAAATTTGATAATCTTGAATATTCAAACGGGGTAGCTCAACTAGCAACTCCTCAACTCCCCTGCCCTAATGATTGGAAAAATTGATAATCTTGAATATTCTACTCCCCTAATAACTTCCCTACCCTAATGATTAAAATTTTTGATAATCTTGAATATCAATTTTTGATAATCTTGAATATCATACTGCCCTAATCATTAGAAAAATTGATAATCTGGAATATTCTAAATATTTGGCTTAGTTTTTATAACTTAAAAACTAACTCCTTACTCCTCCCAATAATGGTTCGTTCCATTCAGAAAATTAATAATCTTGAATATTGTAAATATTTGGTTTAACTTAATAATCTTGAATACGGTAAATATTTGGTTTAGTTATATAATTTATTAGCATGTATTATTTCTATGATTAAATTTTCTACCTTATTTTATTCACCCACCAAGGTTCACCCACCTCAAGGCTTCACCGCCACATTTACATGCGTACTCAAATTCGAGACGAAGGACATTTCAGTGATCCAATAAATTTTCTACCTTATTTTATTCACCCACCAAGGTTCACCCACCTCAAGGCTTCACCGCCACATTTACATGCCTACTCAAATTAGAGACGGACATTTCAGTGATCCAATATTAGGGAGAATTTTAAGGAGCATATGAAGAGGAATGGGAAACTATAAAAGCTACATGGCCACACAAACATCATTATCATTAACGCAATTAATACAATAAGTACTTAATTACAAGTAATTACATTGAGTAACATAATTAATTACAATATGAATATGAATGGGGGACAATCAATACAATAAGTAACATAATTATAATGTCTTGTGCCATGGTTTTGCAAGTCTTTTCAATTTATATGTTTCTTTTATGTAGAGAAGAATTGGAAATATACCTTATTGTTAAGGTACACACAAATTAAAAATATCAACTTGGATGAAACTCAAAACACTGTTGGGGTGACAGAAATTGCAGTCTAAACTAGAACCATAGAACAATGGACTATTATATAGTGCATGTATCCATGATTTAAAAAAAAAAAAAAATATCACGTTATATTATTTACATGGTTACATAGAGATGGAGGACATTGTAATAATCTATCAATCAGTCATATTTTGTGTTCCGCCACCGATGTAGCCCTTAGGAGGGGCGGTGCTCTTCCTGACCGTGCGAGCGGCGGATTCCACAGCCTGGCCCACGCTGTCGACCACGCCACCGTTGTCATCTTTTTTGAGGGAGGCGGCGGCGTCCTCCACCTTCTTGGTGGCGGAATACACCGCCTCTCCGGTTTTCTCTCTCAGCCGCGCCGTCAAGCTGTCCTCGTCATGTCTGCCCTTCACCTCATCTCTCACAAAGGTGTCCACGCGCATCTCTTCGCCAATGGGATCGCTCCTCCCTGCTGACGAGGTCTGGGGAGATCCAGTCTCTTCATCGGCATTGGCTCCTCCGACCCGCTCCTCTGGGTCGTCCACGTATCTCTGCTGGTTCACCCACCTTGTTCCCCACACCCATCTTTGCTGTACCCGTATACTGGGGTTTGTGGCTCTCCCCACCATGGACTCTGTTATGATTTTCTTCCACATCATCGTCAATATTTGCTCACACTTTGCTTTGCCGAGAACGAACTCATACGATCCGCTGAGGCTTACCGCTCTCTGCTTTTAATATGCAACAAGTAATACAGCGTCTTGTTACACGTGGCATTAAACGTGTCGGCATTTGGTTTACCTCGCTACGTGTCCTCCTTAATGGAAAACGCCTTGCCAGCACACTCATGGTCTATCCTCGGTTCTCTGTAATACGTAAATATCCAAAGGATTTTCTTTAATAAATGGGAAGATTTTGTATATATAGATATTAAGTGCATCACAAGGACGAGTTGGTGAGAGGGAAACAAATATTGCATATGTAGATTTTAAAATTGCGGAAATTATGTTGACTTATTAAACCTAATGTATTGGATTTTTTATTATAATTTTTCTAAGTGTGAAGTTTATATTAATATATGAAATAGATTTTTTATTATAATTTCTCTAAGTGTGAGATTGGATAGTATATTAGAATTCTTATTTTATTTTTGTTAAAACGAAGTTTATAAATATATATCTCAAATAATAATAATAACCTATCCGAGGACTATTATTCATTAATATGAAATATTAATATTATATATATTTATTGATTAATTTAGATTTTTGCTAGAATCATTATATTCAAAAAGTAACAACATTTCCACAACACTTTAAAAATGTTTAGACAAACTCTATGGATGTTCAAAGATATCTTCTCTAGATTTTCTACATCATTTTTTTTTATAATTTCGTCGAAAAACCTCATTAACCTTTACAAACTTACATAACATATAATAACTAATTCTAAAATTTAATTACCATGTCCTTATGTTTCATGTTGCCTAGCTCCTTGCATGCCTGTCACGTTTGCTTCCTATTGTTGGTCTGCTTCTGCTGCTTCTGGCTGCTCAATTTCTTGCTGCATCTCCAACTGTTGTGCAAGCTCTTGTGGGAGGGCTCTTCTCTCACCAAGCACTAAGACATGGCCACCGCTATCACTAAGGCCGAAGACTTCTTTTAGCATCAAAACAATTGCGTTCTCCACCTTATCCTCTAAATACTCCACTTTCATGTCGAAGTTCTCCATCTTTGTTAAAATGACTTCCATAGCTGCCTGCACATTCTCAACATCCTTCTTCAAGCCCTCTAAATGGCTCGAGACTAGAGTGAAATGAGTTCGGACCTCAAAAATGATTTGCCCTCCAATCCTAGAAATCATATCTTCAACTTCCTACTTAAATGCTCGATATATATCCTAATAGATCCTCTAACGCCATTGCTTAACGAGGAGGCCATTTCTTTGGCACAACGAGATTTAATGGCAAACCACATAGCATGATCTCTCCACAACCTAGCTCTTATAACCAATTTTAGCTTCAAAATGATGACGTGAGAGGTCCCTTCAATTTTAATGCTCTGTGAATTCATTGCATACCCTGCGAACAAATTGATATTGATTGCCTCTTAATCCAGGTGGTGTTCCCACACGATCATTCTGATATGTTCCTCCTCGAACTAAAAAATGATGACTCCTTCACAATTGTTCCGCCTTAAATGTTGAGCTACGGTCTCCCACTTGTCCACATTCCTGTCCTTTCTTTTCTTAATTAGCCATCTATTGTATGAAGGGCCCAACATGCTTCCATGACGACCACTGTAGAGCAAATAAGCCATTGAATGAATATAACATTTATTTCATCTGTCGGGCAATTTATCCTCCTTTAATAACCTCCTACAAACCGAGGTATATCTATTATGTTTAATCATGGGACAAGACATGTGCTGATTGTCGTCAGGTCCTCCCTTATATCTCCTTGCTCCATATTAACGCCCAGATTAGCTTGGACATTCGTCACTATTGAAATTTCGAATTCTGACACATTAGAAACCCCCACTGCATTATCTAGTTTAATTTCTCCTACTTGTTCATTCCATTACCAAGTTACTTATAAATATAAATACTAAAATAAACACAAATGCAACCTTAACTCATATACAGATCAACAACTGAAATAACTGAGACAAACACATAAGGGACACCGTTATTTTTGGACAATCGTCCTTGGAAAAACCCAATGCGGGAAAACTGGTGCAACAGTTTTGAGGGTTTTATTATTATGCAGATTCTTGAGTACAACTAGGGTGCTAGAAATGGCTCACCCAACAGAGATTATTACACGATAGTAATACCTCTTCTCGGAGACAGATATTCAGCTTCTCAGCTCTAGTTTGTCCCACGAAAATCCTTTTGACGCTTCCTCTTGCCTCTGTGTCAACCCTGCTAGCCTCAGCGTAGCTCCTGAAGCCTCTACATTAGTCTCCTGGCTCTCTGCGTCAGCTCTTGGCCCTTCTACGTCACCCAAGCAGACCTCTCTGCCTTTGCGCAATCCCCAACTGCCTCTGTGTAGCTCTAGCTACCTCTGTGTCAACCTCTTTGGTCTCTGCGCTGACCCTCTAGCACTATCCCTGCCTCTTTTCTATGTACTCACTGCCCCTCACTGCAACAGAGCATTAGCTCGAATTTTCTCAGCAAGCCCCGCTCTAGAAAATCAAACTCACTGATCAATCTTGGTGTGTCTCCAACTGACCCTCAAGCCCCCTCTTATACTTTTCCTGTTGAGTCTTCAACGGCCAAGATTAAGTCCCTAATCAACGGCTAAGATTAGATTTGGCTTGATCCATGTCATTTAGAACATTCTCACCCAATTTTATATTAATACACATTAATATTTTAATTTTCCTAAGTTTATACTTAGGAACCCCATTAAAAATATTAATTATTTTAATATCTCTCCAACCGAGTGGAATTTCCCCAAACCATTTTTGGGTCTTGGAGACCTTATGTTCTTTAGCCTCTCAGCCAATTTTCATGGCTAGATCACATCCGATGCTACCACAAATCAACACTCCCTCTTAGCGAGGAATGTGCTCTAATAATGCTTCACCACTGAAACATCACATTGATCCTTCTACACCAATACATGTGTTGATGCTTGGCCTGCTGCCTCACATCATCTGCATTGTTGCTTCCTGTACTGCTGCTCATGACACTGCCATTGCCACTGCTACATATGTACTGCAGCTCCCTCTCAATATACTGCCCATGTTGCCCCTAGCACTGTCATTGTTAACTGTTGCACTGCAACTCAGTTACTAAGAAGTAAGTAACTGATCTACCCAAGTGCTGACATCCTAGTCAATTTGGAAGTCCTCATGAAACTGAAGCTACCTTTGCTACTATACTGTGCTCCTTCTGCTGCATACACCTTTGTGCCTCTCGCACTGTTGCAAGCTCCACTATACTGCCTCAGATTTCTACACCCAAGAACTACCTTGCTGCTCCACTACACTTTGCTCCACCGAACCACTGTCATCTTACTACTGTCGTTAAGGGCTCCCGTAGCTAGATATGATCCAAGATTTTGGGCACCTCAAGGATCCTTCCCCTAGTATGTAGTCCTCCTGACTACAACTGGATGTCCCCCCACCTCTTCTCTAGAGGTGCATGAGCACTTATGGCACAGTCACCGTCAATCTCGACTTCTTTCTCTACCTTAGCTGGAGATGCCTTAGAGTCAGAAGCATGTCCCTTGTTTTTCTTCTTGGGACAATAGGATGCATAATGTCCCAGCCCCCTACAATGGAAGCACTTCACCTTGGAGATATCCTTATTTTTCCTCTTCCCCTGTTGTCTCGCAGATGCTAGAGTTGCATCCTCCTCCTCCTCTTTCTTGATTCAACCTCCCTTGCCACTACTCCCCACCTTGGTCAATCGTCTAATATCTTCTTGGCGAAGAGTTTCCTACGTGTCCTCCCAACCTAGAAGAGTAGCCCTGCCCAAAATACTTTGGACAAATGTCTCCCACTCCTTAGACACTGCATTCAGGGATGTCCTTACCATGAATTCTGGATCCGGTGTAGACCCCACGGAAGTAAGTTGGTCACGAATCTCATGCAATCTGAGGAGGAACATATTTATTTGCTCCCCCTTCTACATCTAATACAACCGCAACTAATTTTCTAATAACATCTTCCATTGCACAGAAGGGCCTTGATACAATGTCTTCAAAGTATCCTACATCTCCTTTGTTGTGTTCTTTTCAGCAATATGTGGTCTGACATGATCTTTGACCCTGTCAAGGATCATGCACTTCACCCTTGCCATTGCATCGTCATACTTCTCATTCTCAGTTGGGTCAATTAGGATAGCTATGGTTCTCAATGCGAAGTCCTTGATGTGATGTCGATCCAGGACTGCCAGGATCCTGACCTTCCAAATGAAAAAGTTGGAAGTCTCGTCCAACTTGTCCTGATCCCTCAACCCGTTTACTGCCATTTCCGCTCCTCTTCTGGACTCCCTCTAAGTTTTGACTTCCCTCCTAAAAATCATCCTCTAAGTCCTGATTTCTCTACTGGAAATCCTCCCGCCAAATGTCGAACCGTTCCTTTCCATTCCTCCTTGCAACTGCAACTTGGATCTGGATTTCTTGGCTAGAAATCCATCAAGGTAGCGACTCCCACTACCTTGGTTTTGTCCCCTTAGGTACTGTTCTGCACCCACACAAACAACACCCCACTAGCTTCTCAATCACAATCTTCCCACAGCTCCCCAAACCTCGACAACTGAAGAAATTGAGCCTTTCAAGCTCTGCGCAATCCCAACAATGACATAATCAACTCCTCCTAGCCACATCATCAATCGTTCGAGGTTGAAAAAGATGATCGGGCACTGTGTAGGTATGATCTGCCCCTTTTTGCCTCTGCGCTGACCCTCCTCCTGGATTGAAATGATGACGCAGGCCCTCTGTGTCACTTCTTCTCTGTTGCTTCTACTCTGGAACAATGATGTCTCTTAGGACAGCAGCGACTACTGTAAATTCTCTAGATTACCATCGGTGCCTTCAGTTCTCCTGTGATCTGCAATCCTCTGATACCATGTTGAAACTTCTAAGTCTGACACGTTAGAAATCCCTACTGCATTATCTGATTTAATTTCTCCTACTTGTTCATTCCATTAACAAACTATTTATAAATATAAATATTGAAATAAACACAAATGCAACCTTAACTCATATACAGATCGACAACTGAAATAACTGAGACAAGCACACAAGGGATGCCGTTATTTTTGGACAATTGTCCCTGGAAAAACCCAATGCGGGGAAACTGGTGCAGTAGTTTTGAGGGTTTTATTATTATGCAGATTCTTGAGTACAACTAGGGTGCCAGAAATGGCTCACCCAACAGAGATTGTTACATAGCAGTAATACCTCTTCTCGGAGACAGATATTCAACTTCTTAGCTCTAGCATGTCCCACAAAAATCCTCCAGACACTTCCTCTTGGCTCCGCGTTAGCCCTACTAGCCTCAGTGTAGCTCTTGAAGCCTCTATGTCGGCCTCCTAGCTCTCTGCGTCAGCTCTTGGCCCCTCTGCATCACCCATGCAAGCCTTTCTGCCTCTTCACAGTCCCTAGTTGCCTCTATGTCAACCTCTTCAGTCTCTACGTTGAACCTCTGACACTATCCCTACCTCTCTGCTATGTACTCACTGTCCCTCGCTGCAATAGACCACTAGCACGAATTTTCACAGCAAGCCCCGCTCCAGAAATCGAACTGACTAATCAATCTTGGTGTGTCTCCAACTAACCCTCAAGCCTCCTCTTATACTTTTCTTGTTGAGTCTTCAACGACCGAGATTAAGTCCCTAATCAATGGATAAGATTAGATTTGGCTTGATCCATGTCATTTAGAACATTATCACCCAGTTTTATTAATACCCATTAATATTTTAATTTTCCTAAGTTTATACTTAGGAACCCCATTAAAAATATTAATTATTTTAATATCTTTCCAACCAGGTGGAATTTACCCAAACCATTTATGGGTCTTGGAAATATTATGTTCCTTAGCCTCTCCACCAATTTTCATGGCTAGAGCACATCCAATGCTACACAAATCAACATACACTACATTATTCTCCCTCTTAATATGGTAGAAATCTTTAGATTCAAATTTATCCAAAATCAAATATATTCTTTGCATAGTTGGCCTTAGATTTATATCCTTGTTTTTTGTCTGAATAACACATTTTTGGATGTTAATAAGTGAGTCTCCAAATACATTTGAGTGATGAATTCCTTTTGATTCTGCCCACCTAATCCCTTGCCAAAGTCCAAGTTCCTCCGCCTAATTATTGTTGTTAATCCTAGACACTAGGCAAACTTTTTTTCAACTTGTCCATTGGGAAAATAGAAAACCCCTCTCGCTCGAGCCTCCCCTAATATTTATAGAATATATTATATAATTATATATTTAGTATTTATATAATATATTAGATAATTACATTAGGATTATCAGTTAAGTTTGTGACTTAATGTTATTAATTATTGGGATGGCAAGTTATCCAAATAATATAAATTTAAATATTAGTAAATGTAAAGGCTTTTATTTATGTGTGGAAAGAAAAATGGTTGGTCTTTAAAAAAAATATTTTCTCATTCATTAAAATTATTTGATATAGGTTATTTTTATATTTTTTAAAGTTTTAATTTTGGATTGGTAATTTGAGTTGTTATGAGCACAATTTGTTCCAAAGAAAATGTTTGGTTCCTTGTAATAAAGTTCAAATAATAGGCATCTTAATTGTGTGGCTTGTAGGTTATTGAATATACTTTTGGTGTTATAGTGGCAACCAAAAAATTTGATCATTTACTTGTATTTAAAAATAAAATTGATTTAAGTAGACTTCCTTATCGTTTAACCAACCTAGATTCATCTTAACTCTGGATCTATCAAGTTCCGAGAGGGATCAAATCTCTCAAGATGCAAACTTCTTTTCTAAGTGAAAAACTTGAAGAAATGTTTGCACCTCGAGAAATTTTATCCTTCTAGGAGCTTGATAGATCTGGAGTTAAGATGGATCTAGGTTGGTTTAATTATTAATTTTTTTTAGTTTAATTTTTATTTTTATATAATTTCACTAAGTCAAAATGTCTTAATTAATAATTTTATTTTTTATTTTTATGTAATTTGACTGGGTCAAAATGTTTAGATAACATAATATAACTGGGTGTTACTGTAATATCCCTTCCCAAGAATATTTCTCAAATACCAGCAAACCCCAACCAGAAAAACGTACAAGTGGTATAATAGTCGGAAAACTCAAAGAGATGAAATAACGATAGTGCAGCAAACAACAATGTATACATGAAACGTAAACAAATACTCAAGAAATGCTAAGCCATTTTATTATACTGAGCAATAAAATGAGTACAGGAGGTGATCAGAAAGATGGCACCTCGACTTGCACAAGGCAAGTGAAGAAATACACTCAGAATAGTAAAGGAATGGCCTCACACTGATCTGCGTCCCAGCTACTGGGAAACTGTCGTGCTGCTGCTGCTGCTGGAAATCGAATGAGGATTTGGGCTGTTCCCCTCCTCAGAAAAGGATGAAACTCTGGAATCGAACTCTACTCAAGAAACCCAGAAAGCTTTCTTAGAATGGCTGACCCCCGAAAATCACCCTCTTGGGGTTCTGCGCAGTCTCTCAAGCCTCTGCACTGCCACTGAATGAAACCCTCCAGAAATATGCCTGAAACCTCTACCAAAACCCTCCAATATGCAAGGGTTGATCCCCTACTCAATCTCCCAGCACAAATCCTACTGCAAACCTTCAAGCTAGAACTCTTGCCAGAAAGAACAACGTTATCCCTCTCAATGATGCGCAGTCCTCCAAGATGCTCAATCTTCCTGCCAAAAATGTTGATGAAACTACTACCAAAATGCTGATGGAAATACCTTACTCGAGTAGGCACTCGAAGTCCCCCGGGGCTAAGGGTGAGATCTCCGAACGGAGACACTCAATGCACTAAACAGTGCTACAGACTAGCTAAACAGCCAGCGCGCTCTAAGTCAAAGTGACTAGCTCAAATGCACATAACCGAATGCCAAAATGAGGAAGCTCCTCTCTCCTTTATAGCCATTTCCTCTCTCAATCCCAATGCTCACCTTCTCCAGCGCAGTCCCTCTCTTGCCACGTGTTTCTTCCCTACTGCGCAATCCCTCCAAGTGTCTATGTGGGCTCCATTTCTGCGTCCCCCCTTTTGGCCCCCTTGGCTCCCCTTTTAGTCACAACATTGTGCTACTAGGAAGTGACTTTTATTCTAAAAGTGAGTCATGTCCCCTTTCCCTCACCTTTTTATTCATAAATAACTATAGAAGGCAAAAATTAAGCAAAATTGAATATTCCAATTAGCCATGGCTAATTAGGAATATTGCAGTTATAACAACTCTTCCATACTGAGAGCCCCAAGGGTTATCTCCACTGGTCGAGTCCTCGTTGTTAAGTGCCTCACCAATCGGGAGGTCACAAGGTCAATTCTCCTCGATGCCCTTGGGGTTATGCCCTGCTAGTCTGGCCTGCGGGATTTGATTCCCTTCGGGGTCGATCTACCCGGAATTCCCATGGATGTAGCGGCCACCTAGTGTCCGTGAACCACATTCTAAAAAAAACTCTTCCATACTAGGATGGAGAGTGCCTCTTGGCCCAAAAATGTAATAAAATTAAATTATAAAAAATTATTTATAAAATATTTTGATTTTGAAATGAGAGATGGATGTTGGGCATGTGGTATTGATGATCCATGGTATTGACCCATGGTATGGTATGGTTAATAATATCCATGGTAAACTTGGGTGAGTATCCATGGTTAAAAGTCTTGCTAATTATAAATGTAAGAACATCTTTGGGTATTAATCACATAAGATCTTTTTGTCAATGTGTTTCAAACCATCCAGTGTGGTTCATCATTAGGACAAGATGTTAAGTTAGATCATGACACCAGAATAAATAGCAATGAGGAGAGCTAATTTTTCAACCGTTATAGTATAACCGCTAGTTTGACCATATAATAAAATAAATTAACTATGAATGTTAAAAAATATTAGATAATAAAATGACCCTATAAAACTGAATGTTAAAAAAAAATAGATAATAAAATAACCCTATCAAAATTAGAATAGACTACCTAATTAACTAACTTATTAAAATATAATTAAATACTAACAAAAACAATAAACGTTGGGACTAACTAAATATAAAATTTAGAATAATTAAATTCCTAGAAAAGACAAAGAGCTCCCTGAGGTCGGTGAAGGACCAAGTGGACCCCAAGGATTTGAAAGGTGTTTATCTCATCCCCTATTCATGTGGTACTCCCTATTGGCTTGTTGGGGTCTGACCCAGGTTCAGAGGTGATTTAGCCAAACAAATCCTGGTACTACTGGCCCTTTCGGCAATAATCCGCAGAGCATGAACTGAGGTCTCACCCGAAGTAGTATGGGAGGGTGCTAGAACCAAGTTTCTGCACCCTGGAGATGTCTGATGAGTTCAAGTGGTTTGCGTTTCAACCCTGCATGCCCGTCGCTACGCGCACTTACCAGTACCTCGCAGCCTAAGACGCTGCCTTCACTCAGCCCTACTCGGGGGCTGAATGTTGTTATTACCCAAGTCCTTACTAGTATTCCATCGTTAGTTGGTTAACTTAGCTTATTTGCATGTATAAAGTATACTTAGCAATATAAATCATTCATACAAGTGCGTGCAGTAAATAAACAATATATTTTCAGTTGATATCAAACATGTAATAACTCAAGAATAGATAAACAGAATTTGGATAAAAATTCTCTTTATTATTCTCTTCTTTGGTTACAGACTTGACTCTGCCCTACGCACTCAGCTACAAGGGTCCGTGCACTCAGCTGCGGACAACTAGGCCTCTACGCACTCAGCTGCAGAGCCTTCTCCTACTCTACGACCCAAGATACACTTAGACTCTTACTCTATGCTTCTATTTCTCTATCTCATACTTCGCTACTTTTACACTTAAAGCCTCTCTCTATTTATACAATCCCATGGTCCGCGGACCATGGGTAGGCCGATATTACATTACAAACTAGGGCAGACAACCCTATGACTCTAACCTACTTCTGCACCCACAATTTGTGGGGCTTTACAATGTTATTCGGTCAAAACATGGGCTTTGAGCCCCAAAACATGCTTCAGGGGGGATTCCATGCCCAACAAGCCCCCAACACAAACATCGTGACTCGCCCTCGAGTCACTCTATTGGCGCGGTGATCCTAACACGGAGTTCCTGCAACTGTCCTCGAACTGTGCTAATGTCGGTAGTGCACTAAGCCGCTGCTTCCTGAATCTATTGTATCCTCCATTCTGAGACCCTTGTATCTGAATTGTTTCCCTACACCTATACCAGTATCTACTGCGTATGTTTATAGTCTCGTGCCTTTGTCTGGCTCCTCAGAGCGCGAAGACTGTGCTTTGGCTGGGTACTCAGATAGTCGGCCCACCCGTGTAGGGCTTCAGCGACTGCCATTTACTTTTCCTGGGAAGGGTTCTCCATTTAGTTTGACTAGCTGGACCGTGCCTCCATCTGTGACCTCCTTAACCATGTATGGTCCTAGCCAATGCATGTTGAATTTGCCTGGAAATTTTTCAAACTTACTGTCATACAGTAGCACTAAGTTGTTTACCTTGAAGGTGCGAACTTAATATGGCGATCGTGCCAGGCCTTTTCATGTTGCTTTTGTACCTGCTAATGAAAACCAGCCAAGAACCATTCCTCCTCAAGTTCTTCCAATTGCGCGAGCCGTTCCTCCAGAGCTTCGGGGTCCGTCATCCCTGTGAGCGCTGCTATGCGCAAATTAGGTACGATATATTCCATCGGCATGACAACTTCCGTGCCATAAACTAACTAGAAAGGTGTTTGTCTTGTTATTTTCTTGCTCGTTGTTTTGTAAGCCTATAGCACTGCAGGTACGCGCAGGTCCCAATCGCTTCGCTGCGCATTGCATACTTTGGTCAGTGTAGTCTTCAGTATTTTGTTGAAAGCTTCTACAGTCCCATTGGCTTGTGGGGGGTATGGTGTACTTTTTTGATGATCTGATCCTGCGTTCAGTCATCCAGGTTTTACCACAACCTCAAAGTCATATTCTTGGAACAATAAGAGCCACCGACATATGTGTCCCCCCAACACAGGCTTATTGACCAAGTATTTCAATGTAGAATGATCTGTATACATCTTGAAATGTCCTCCTAGAAAATAGTGTCGGTATTTTTGGAGTGCATACACCATCGCCAACCCCTCACGCTCAGTTGTGGAATAGTTTTTCTCGGATTTGGACAATCTATGACTTTCAAATGCGATAGAATGATCCAAGCCCTCTCCGCCCTCTTGTGTGAGCACTGCTCCCAGTGCGATACACGACGCATCAACATGTACATGAAACTCCACAACCCATTTGGGGAAGACCAGGATTGGAGCGGAGGCTAATTTCCCCTTCAGGACATCCAAGCTCTTCATGTAATCATCATTCCAGTAGAACCAGACATATTTTTTCAATAGTTTCTCCATCAGCGCAATGATTCGGGCATAGCCTTTTAAGAACTTCCTGTAATATCCTATGTGTCCCAAGGTAGCATGCAGCGTTAACACTTCGTGGTGATTCCAAATTTAGAATTACTGCAATCTTTGCAGGGTCCACCATCAGCCCCTGTTTGCAAACCACGTGTCCCAACAGGTTTCCAAAGGGAACGAGGAATGTGCACTTCTTAGGGTTCAATGCAATTTGGTGTCATCAGCAAGTATCCAGCATCAAGCGTAATCTTGCTATGTGGTGCTTAACCAATCCGAAGACAATCTAATCATCCAGATAGACCTCCAGGAACTTGTGGATGTATTCTTTGAATGTGGCAATAATGATGCGTGAAAAGATGGTTGGTGCATTCTTCAACCCAAACGGCATAATGGTGTATTGAAAGCAGCCCCATTCCATTACGAAGGTCCTCTTGCTCCTGTCTTCCAACGCGATTTTGATCTGGTGGTACCCTGAGAACCCATCCGTGAACGAGTATGCTTCTTGTCTGCCAACATTTTCCAGTACTTCTATTAGGGTCCAACCCTAACCCCCTTATTTATGTAATAGGGTCGAGTCATAGTTATAGTTAGTTAAAGAGTCAATAAAGCCCATATTAATAATTGTAAGTGGTTTGTTGGGTTGTGTTATATTCTTTCCACGACTAACCTACGTAGTGAACTAGGGGGTTAGAGGGGGGGGGGGCGGAGCCCCCCCCTTCGTTGCGCCGATTGCGCAGCAGGGGGGTCACAGGGGAGGCGGCAGCCCCCCCTGTCCGGGGGTTTGAGGAGGGCGGGTATCCCCCTCTACGGGATCCAGGGCAGTGCCCTTGGGAAAAATTTTTTTGGACTCCTATATTAGGTTGGGCAACTACCTATGGTTTTTCGGTCCATGGTTTTGGACGCGATTGGTTTTCGGATCCATGGTTTTGACGCGATGGTTTTCTCGGTCCATGGTTTTTGGACGCGATGTGTTTTCGGTCCATGGTATTGGATGCTTCGGCATGTATAAATATGTATTGTTAACATTGAAAGGAACATAATGAAAAATCAAGCTGGTAGTCCCGGTTTTGGGATCCAGGGGAAAATCTCTATGCATATGTGTTTTATGTGTTATGCTCTCGCATTGTTTATTTTCTTTGTTTTAGAATTCATATGCAGGTAATTTCTGTACAGGGTTAAAACCTACATGGTTGACCCGCATTTAAAGGAGGGACCACAGTTAGTTGCAAATGGGCCATCGTATTAGATAAATGGTATTAATAAGAACCATGGTACTGACCCATGGTATTGCATGTATGAATCCTATATAAAGGATAGAGACTCCCATTGAGGAGCATCGTGTATTATTTTGTAATTGAGCCCAGCTCTATTGGAGGTTGCCCCCTTGAAGAGGCAAGTGAACATTGCTTTCCTTTCTGAATAATAAAATACATGCTGTTATTTCTTATTGTTCTGTGTTCTGGGTATATTTCTTTGCATACTTGGTATTTTGGTATCTTCTCGTAGGTCAAGAGCATAACAAGTGGTATCAAATCACTTTTCAGCGCTGGTGGGATCTCCATTTTTAGCATATTTTTTTTTTGCTAAAGACGTGTTCCGACGTCTTTAAACCATGGGATCTGTCATTGAGCGCATAAACCTGCGGATTTGGGGAGGCATGCACACAGGAAATACAAGAGGTGGTCACACTTTTTGGACTCCCTTGTAACCCCTGTGGGTACCCCTTCGAGTAGTAGCGCATTAGACAGAACCACGCACGGACTATCTTCCAAGTACCCTCTGGGTATATCAGAAGCCCCTTAGGCTCTCTTGAAACCTCGCCATAGATAAACCATCAGCCATCTTGCTACTACAGTACACTGAGAACAGCGCTTGGGGAGATTACTCGCGCGTACAGTAGGGTAGTCGGGTTGTACGGCTAAGGGTATGGTTGATCCTCCTTGGTTAGTACCCTGAAAGATTGGGTCGAGTACTACTATCAAACCCTTATGTATATTGCGATATGTAGCACCTGACACTCCTTGAGACCATAGTTCCCTTGTCTCTCTCTAGATAACGCATCATCTTTGCCAGATCATATCTAGCAGGTTGGGTTCTGTCACAACCGCAAAAATCAGTTCCGCCATTCAGATCTCTCAGATCTGCCATTCAGATCTATCAGATCTGCCAATCAGATCTATCAAATCTGTCATTCAAATCTAGCAGTTTGGGTTCTAAAGCAGTCGCAACAATCAGATCCGCCATTCAGATCTAGCAGCAGGGGTTCAATCACTGCCACGTTCCTACTCATAATCTACAGTTGAGGGTTTTGCCGACAGATTTGACTATTTGTGTGGCTCATATACCTGGGTGTGATTCTCGCAGGACATTGGGCAGAATTAACTTTTCTGGGAATCAGCTACTACAGTATTCCTAAGCAAGGAGTAAAACTCCTTTCGGAGTAAAAAATAAAAAATAAACAATAAAAGAGAGAGAGAGAGAGAGAGAGAGAGAGAGAGAGAGAGAGAGAGAGAGAGAGAGAGAGAGAGAGAGAGACCCTACCGAGATGCTTATAGGAGACTTAGCCCATAAGAATCAGGTCGACGAGCTGAGCAAGGTGGTACCATTCACTTGTCAGCATCAAAATTTCGGGTGGTCCCAAATTTGTTTCCATAGTAACAACAAGTGCACCGGATCGGTGCATGGTACAAACCAGAGCTCAAGCTATGGCCAATGAGAAGATCGACACCCTTGAACAAAAGTTGGAGGCATTAACGAAGCAGATCCAGACCTTAACTGACACAATCACAAAGGGCAAGTCAGGGGCACAATCAGAGGCATATGATTTTAATGAAAACCTTGAGGACGATTCTAGCCATTCTCTTCACTTCTATGGAAACTGCCAACAATCCCAGCTTTGACAACCCAAGCTGGACATGTATAAATTTGATGGCTCTCATCTAGCCATATGGCTAGCACAAATGGAGCAATATTTCACATTGAATCACATCAGAGATGACGCGACTAAGCTAAGTGTGGGAAACCTGTACTTGGACCAAGAAAGATGGAAGTGGTGGCAGTGGTATCAACGCTGCTATGTAATGCCACTGACTTGGCAGATATTCTCAAAAGCCCTTTCTAATCACTTTGACCATGAATCTAACTTTTTGGGTCATCTTACTAAGCTCTGACAGACAGGCACAGTGCAAGAATATATTAAAGCCTTTGAAGCATTAGCCTTCCGCATAGGAGGTCTAGCAGATGAATTCTACTTGGAATGTTTTATCTATGGTCTCAAAGACACCATACAAGCCCACGTCTGACTACAACACCCAGTCTCATGGCTGGTGGCTTACAAGATAGCTCGTGAAGTAGAACACACGTTAGCGGCCCAGTCGACTCGTCCAAATTTCATAGCCAAGGGACGCCCCACCCAAGCTCTGAGCACTACCCAAACACTTAAGGTTCAAAAGGTGTCACCAGCAAAAATGGAAAAAAGAAGAAAGTAAGGATTGTGTTACTACTGTGATGAGAAATACTCCCCGGGGCATAAGTACAAGGAACCCAAATTCTTTCAAATTGATGCTATTGATCACAGTTCATTTGAGGAAACCCCACCATTTGAGGGACTAGAGGAGGAAGATGAGGACAACCAGCCGGACAATGGGCTCCCAGCTACACCTGAAGAACCAGTTATCTGGATTCATGCTTTGGCAGGAATTTCTTCTCCCCAAACTATCAAATTCAGAGGTTTTATTAAGCATTTCCTTATAGTAGTCTTGATTAATAGTGGCAGTACTCATAAATTTATCCATCAAAGAGTCGCTGAAGCAGTGCATTGTTTTGTCAGAGCAGTCTCTAATTTCCAGGTCCAGATTGTTGATGGGGGGACAATGAAATGCGAAGGCCGTTGTGAAAATGTCAAAATTAAAATGGGGGATTATCACCTAAAGACCCACATGTTTGCCATCAACATGGGTGGGTGTGACATTGTCTTGGGTATTGAATGGCTCCACACACTCGGCCCAATCACAATGGATTTCCAGGAGTTATATATGAGCTTCAAGCAGAATAACCACACACATACCCTCCGTGGACTCCAGGCAGGTGCTCCTTCTATCATCAGCTCGCATAGGATGGAAAAATTGTTAAAAAAGGGCCACCATGGAGTTATAGCCCAATTTAATGCCATCTAGGCCTTCAAACCCACTTCTCTTCATATTCATCCTAAGATGCAACAGGTCTTAAACAACCATCTGCAAGTCTTTGACAAGCCTCATGAGTTTCCACCCTCGAGAGGGGAACATGATCATAGCATTACTTTGGTCCCAGGGGCACAACCACCAAATGTGCACCCATACAGATATCCTTTCTCCCAAAAGAATGAAATTGAAAAAATCATCAAGGAATTCTTGGAAACCGGTGTCATTCGTCCTAGCATTAGTCCTTATTCATCACCTATGGTCATGGTGCTCAAGAAAGATGGGGAATGGCATATGTGTCCAGAATTTAGGGCCCTCAACAAGCTGACGGTCAAAGATAAATTTCCCATCCCAGTTGTTGATGATTTTCTAGATGAACTAAATGGGGCTCAATTCTTTACTAAGCTCGACCTTTGCTTGGGCTATCACCAAATTCGCATGAAAGAGGTAGACATTAGAAAGACTGCTTTCTGAACTCATGAAGGCCATTATGAATTCCTAGTCATGCCATTTGGTCTCTGTAATGCCCCATCCACTTTTCAGAGCCTCATGAATCACCTGCTCAAACCATATCTCAGAAAATTTGTCCTTGTTTTCTTTGACGACATCCTCATCTAGAGCCTCACCTGGGAAAAACATCTTCAGCATGTAGATCTGCTTTTGCAACTGCTCCGGAAGCATAAATTATTTGTCAAATTGTCCAAGTGCTCTTTTGGCATGGAAGAAGTTGAGTATTTGGGCCACATTGTGGGGCGTGAAGGTGTCAGGGTGGATCCCAAAAAGATCCAGGCAATGCAGATTGGCCTCAACCAAAGACCTTGAAGAGCTTGAGAGGATTTTTGGGTCTCACCGGCTACTATCGCAAATTTGTCTGCAATTATGGTCGCATTGCTAGACCCCTCACTCACCTTCTCAAGAAAAATTCATTCCTCTAGAATGACGAAGCACAACAGGAATTTATAGCTCTCAAACATGCCATGTGTTCCAATCCCATATTAGCACTACCTGACTTCACCAAATATTTTGTGATTGAATGTGATGCTTCAGGTATGGGTATTGGGGTTGTCTTAATGCAAGAAGGTCGACCCTTGGCCTTCACTAGCCAATAAATAAGTGGGACAAATTCGGGACAATCTACCTATGAGCAAGAGATGATGGCCATCTTACATGCAGTGGATACCTGGTGACCATACTTATTGGGGCGGTGTTTCCAAATCTGCACAGACCATCAAAGCCTTAAATATTTTTTGGAGCAACGCCTATCCTTGCCACAACAAAATAAATGGCTAGCCAAAATGTTGGGATATGGTTATGAGATAGTTTACAAGAAAGGGTGAGAAAATGTCGTAGCAAATGCTTTATCACGCCAATTTGAGGAGGAAAGCACCCTGCTAGCAATCTCTCTTCCCATTCCAGAGTGGATTGAAGAGGCTCACAAGGAATGGTTTTCACATCCTTTGCTCTCCCAACTCATTAATAAATTGCAGGAGGATCCAAATTCCACATCGGGCTACTCTTGGCAGGATGAGATTCTTCGCTACAAGGACAAAGTAGTGATATCACCAACATCCACCCTCAAAAGTCGCATTCTGGAAGAGTTGCACTCATCTCCCACTACAGGCCATTCAGGATTTCAGAAGACTTATGCTCGCACTCGATGTTCATTCTTTTGGACAGGCATGAAAAAGGACATTCTTACTTTTGTAGCTGACTGTGATGTGTGTCAGCACCACAAAGGAGAAATAGTAAAATCCACAGGCACATTACAGCCATTGCCCATCCTTGCCTCAATCTGGATGGAGGTTTCTATGGATTTCATTACGGGTCTTTCGAAGTTAGGCAACAAGTCAGTCATCATGGTGGTTGTCGACAGACTTTCTAAGTATGCTCATTTTTGCGCCCTACCCCACCCTTTTACACCAGCTTTGGTGGATCAATATTTCATGGACCAGATATTCAAATTGCATGGCATGCCCACTTCCATTGTGTCTGATCGTGACCCGATCTTCACCAGTAACTTTTGGCAGGAACTCTTCAGGCTCCAAGGTACCCAACTACAACTCAGTACTTCCTATCATCCCCAAACTGATGATCAAACTGAAGCAATCAACAAATGTCTGGAGACCTACCTCAGGTGTTTCACTTCAGAAAAGCAACATCTATGGGTATAGTGGTTACCTCTAGCCGAATGGCGGTATTATACTAACTATCATGCCACCACCAAAATGACTCCATATGAAGAAGTTTATGGTCAACTCCCTCCTTCACCTACTTCTTATATCCAAGAATGCTCGAAGGTACAAGCAATGGATCAACTCCTACAAAACCGTGCAACCATGCTAGCCCACCTCAAAGAGAATCTCCATCAAGCTCAAAATCGCATGAAGCAACAGGCAGACCAACATTGTTCAGAGCACAAATTTCAAGAAGGGGATCAGGTATTCTTGAGGCTGCAACCATATAAGCAAACATCACTCAAAGACTAGGGTTGTCAGAAATTATCTCCAAAATTCTACGGACCATATCAAATACTTCAACACATTAGAGAAGTAGCCTACAAGCTAGCCTTGCCACCCACTGCAAAAATCCATCCCATCTTCCGTGTCTCATGCCTCAAGAAAGTGGTTGGGAACCATTGTAGAATTCAAACTAGTCTATTGGAATCAGATGAAGAAGGTTTAATATGGCTCCAACCTGAAGAGGTTCTTGACACGCGAGAACAACACCTACACAGCCGCACAATCAAGGAAGTCCTCATCAAGTGGAAAGACACCTCTTCAGAAGATGCGACCTGGGAACCAACCATTGTTCTTCAGCAGTTTCCGTAGCTTCAACCTTGAGGACAAGGCTATTTTTATGGGGGGGGGGATGTTAGGGTCCAACCCTAACCCCTTATTTATGTAATAGGGTCGATTCATAGTTATAGTTAGTTAAAGAGTCAATAAAGCCCATATAATAATTGTAAGTGGTTGACCCACATTTAAAGAAGGGACCACAGTTAGTTGCAAATGGGCCATGGTATTAGATAGATGGTATTAATAAGAACCATGGTACTGACCAATGGTATTGCATGTATGAATCCTATATAAAGGATAGAGACTCCCCTTGAGGAGCACCGTGTCTTATTTTGTAATTGGGCCCAGCTCTATTGGAGGTTGCCCCCTCGAAGAGCCAAGTGAACATTGCTTTCCTTTTTGAATAATAAAATACATGTTGTTATTTCTTATTGTTCGATATATTTCTTCGCATATTTGGTATTCTAGTATCTTCTCGCAGGTCAAGAGCATAACGACTTCATATGTGAACGGTGTCAAGAATGGGTCGTGTACACAGGCGTCATTCAGCTTCCTGAGGTCCACGCATATTCTTATTTCACCCTTCTACTTTTTCTCCTACACCACCATAAGGCTCACCCAGTCGGATTCTTCCACCGGCTCAATGATTCCTGTTGCGAGCATCTTGTTTAGTTCTACGCAGACATTTTCCTTACACTTCAGATTCAAGCAGTAAGGCCTCTGCTTAACTGGCTTCACGTTTGGTTTTAAGGTGATATTCATCATCCCTAAGTCACCAATGATCCCTTTTAAGTTAGTAATCTTGGTCAAGGATAAGTCTTGGTACTCACGGAGTAACTCAGCGACCTTATCCACCATGGCATCATCCCAATAGTCACCGAACATTGCATACTTTGGTTCCGCCTTCGTCGCAATGTTTACCTGCTTCGTTTTTAGCGGCACAGTGATGTCGAGATGCTCAATCAATGGTTCTTGAACCTCGCGATAGCCTTCATTTTCGGGAATGTTAATATTCTGTGGGTCCTCATCATCCTCCTTAATATTTAAATTGTAACACTCCAGCGTGCAGCTCAGCTGTGTTGCCCATTTCGGCTGAAGCACTTCCATTGGCTCCTGGGGTATTTTGAAGATAGTTGCTTTTACTACTTGTAGCGCATCATCAACAATATCCCACCAACGATCTTCAAACGTGAAGGTTAACAGGAATCCTTCACACAAGATATCCCATTCGCTCGTGCCATGTGGGAGCTCCGTATCAGTATACCAATTCATAGGTATGACATCCAGAGTATGACAGAAAAATGCACCCATTCAGGTTGTGGCTCTTCCCCGTAGACCTTGGTCCATTTCGCAAGGTGTGTACGTGGATCATCTCGTTCGTCATACTTGTCTATTAGACGCATCTACAGTTTCCCAAATTTTAGGCACATCATCCTTCTGCATCCGCGCCAGTCCTCAAAACTTCTCTGATGCGTACCCCAACATCTTGCGGGCATAGTGCACAGTGCCCATTTTAGAGCATCAAAACGTTGTTGTTTAGGCACCTCTCTTTCAAATTTGTTCAGGAATTCATCCACCGCTGTCAACCCATCATACATAGGTAGATCCCTTACCTCTGTTGTCACGCAACGCAATGATATTACCATCATGTTGCAATTGAGCATGGTTACCTCGTGTAACTGGTTCTACCATCGTTCTATTTCCTCATCAGAATCTGATGTGCAAGAGCTTTCGTGCTCCCACGAAATCCTGTCATCTGCAGTTGGATTCACCCAGTCCTATTCCCGGGTGGTTATCTTGTAGATACATTCTAGATCGTCATTGCTTTCATCATCGCGCACTAGTTGTGTGTATCGCGATCCTTCCACAAGGTCTAAAGGTACCACTACGCGTAGTGACATTTTCTCAAAAATCATCTTGCACTTCTTGAGATTTATCACTCCATTCATATCAGCGGCCCAATCTATTCCTAGTAGTGCAGGATAGGGATTGTTGTCATCGACAATCTCTATCACTTCGAAATATGTAAGCGCGCTCGCACCTTCGATATCTACCATTATTCCCTGCAATCTTCCCATGGGCAGGATCTTCTGTTGGTTCACCATTCACAATTGAATAGGAGACCATTGCAACGTGGGCATGCCCATGTGCTCCCATGTCTGCTTTGGTAGTACATTCGTGTCTGATCCTAGATCCAAAATCACTTGATCCATTTCATATTCCCCAATTTGCGCAGTCAATCTCATCTCCGTTCATGTTCGCATTGTGTGCTTCCCAAGCTTTTGGACTACGCACGGTTCTCTTGACCCAACGCACCTAGTGATGAGTTCCTGCAGTCCCTTCACAGCCTTTCTGTCGCACAGCAGCTTCATGCATGTCTCCAAAAAGGTAGTAAGCATTGATGGGTCCATCTTTGGTTCTAGTTTGTCTCTACTGCCTGAAGTGGAGGCCTCCGTGAAGCTCTTCTTAGTTTCCATGAATGTCTCCTTTGCGCGCTCCAAATCGAACTCTAGTTCCTTTGTTGGAGCCTTGCAAACCCAAGCACTCTCTTCAGGTTGCTTTCCCTTGTCATCTCCTATCGTGATACCGCTTCTGAGCACGATGTTTACATTAGGGTCCTCTTCGCGCAGCTCAGACCTCATCATTTGTAGATTCTGAGTTGGGGGAGGCTGGAGTATTCCTTTATCACGCAACCTCACTATCAATGTGGGGCAGTCCTCCATATCATGATCAAACTGGGTGCAATATAAACATGATGCTCTCCTCAGATTTGTACAATCACAGGCATAATACCCTATCCCTCCGCAATTGTAACAAATCAGTTGTCCACGACCCCTTCCTGGTCCCATTCCACCTCAACCTCGTCTGTGCCCCTGAAATCTAGTGCGTGCCATCCCTACATTTTGATTGAGGGCTCGCGTTTTGGTCTGAACTCTGTAGGTAGGAGTTTGATCCATCATCAGTTCATAACTTCTACAGGTGTGATCATCATGGCCTACTGACCTGCAGAAATTATGGAATAACTATTGGGACATCTCCATATTTCTGTAATAGGTGGCAATTATTTGTAGCGTGCTTCCCTCCTATCTAACAAATCACACACCATAATGTAGGCGTCGCGCTTGGCCCCGCTTGTGCCTCTGTTCTCAATGGCATTGGCCCTCCTCTCACTAGGTAGTTCACAAAGACTAGACAATGGTCCTTGTCATGCCCTTGGCCCTTGCATTTTATGCACCATACCTCCTTGCGTGCTTCTGGGTGAGTTGTCATCTCCCGTTTCAAGCTCTCCATTTCCAGACACAAATTTTCAGTTGCACATGGATTTGTTGGACTCCCAGGCCAGAATCTTGTATCGAAGTTTCATGTAGTCTCATTGCAATCTCCAAAGCTTTGGCCTGGGTGGATAACTTCTGCTGTGATAGCGCGGTCCTTAATGTGGCATTAGTGACGCTACAAACCATGCGCGATGTTGTCCATCCGTCAAGGTCATGTTGGCTTCATGAATCATACCCTTCAGTCTCTGATCCAACTTCCAGGGGGTCTCACCTAGAAGCATCGTGATTTCCTTAAACCTGATAATCAACTGTGTCTCCAATTTTGGCCTACTAAATTCCCTGTTCAGCGCAGCTTGGATATCTTCGATCCCTGCGTTTGCATTTTCATTGGAATGCTTAATATAACATGTTAGTGCGCAGTCCTGCAACGTGCTTACCAGCATTTCCTTCTTTATATTTTCGTCCACGACTCCTTGTGCTTCCCGTATAGCCTTTACCATGAACCAAAATTGGTCTGGATCTTCATTCCCTACTCCTTTAAACACCGACAACTTTATTGCGCTCGCCATATTGAACTGTGGTGGTGGCGGAGATGGTGTGGGTAGAGACAGGGGTGAAGATGGTGAAACCAGTGGTGGTGTAGGTGGAGGTGGTATGTGCAGAATTCGTTGCCTTATCAGACTGATCGCACTTCTTGGTGAAACTTTCACGAGCTCTTCCTCACTTTCTAGCCAAGGTGAAATTAGGGGGCTAGTTTGTATCTCTGCGCTACCTTCGTTTCTATAGATCCTCCCACTTCGCGTAGCCCCAAACATCAATTTATTCACATAATCCACTTTTCACACAGTAGCATTTTAATCCAAGTGTTCAAAGATTTAATGTACTTACCTCACGGTCCTTTGAGGAAGCGTCATTCCGCCTTGTTGTAGCTAACTAACGTGTCTACCACGAACTCAATGATAAACCCTCCTATAACTCGATCGAGTTAATGGTCCACAGTGCGCGCAATCTTATCTTCTGATGCTTCTACTCTGCGCACCAACTCTGGAGTCCACACAATCGGTTTGTCGAGCCTACACCTTCCCTGACTGTCTGCTAGCTTTGTAATCCACTCATACAACTCAAGGGGGAAGGATGCAAAGAAAATTTCATGGATTTCCATATATAAGTAGCGCTCTAACCATTGTTCCTTCGATACTCGCAGATTCCTGTTTTCCTGTGCCGCGAACTCATGAATCTTGTTGTCCAGCCACTCTTCAATTTCTTTCTTTGTCAAATTCCAGTGACACGACATCAGACATCTCTTATGTAGATCCTGGTCCTGGCAATAGAACCATTTGTTGGCTTGTTGGGGCCTGACCCAAGTTAAGAGGTGATTTAGCCAAAGAAATCCTAGTACTTCTAGCCCTTTCAGCAACAGTCCACGGAGCGCGTACTGGGGTCTCACCTGAAGCAGTATGGGAGGGTGCTAGAACCAGGTTTCCGCACCATGGAGATGTCTGATGAGTTCAAGTGGTTCGCGGTTCGACCCTGCACGCTCGTCGCTATGCGCACTTACCTGTACCTCGCAGCCTAAGATGCTGCCTTCGCACAGCCCTACTTAGGGGCCGAACGTTGTTATTACCCAAGTCCTTAATAGTATTCCACCGTTAGTTGGTTAACATAGCTTATTTGCATGTGTAAAGTATACTTAGCAATATAAATCATTCATACAAGTGCGCGCAGTAAATAAACAATATATTTGCAATTGATATCAAACATGTAATAACTCGAGAATAGATACACATAAATTGGATAAAACTTCTCTTTATTATTCTCTTCTTTGGTTACAGACTCGACTCCGCCCTGCGCACTCAGCTGCAAGGGTCCGCGCACTCAACTCCAGACAACTAGGCCTCTGTGCGTTCAGCTGCAAAGCCTTCTCCTACTCTATGACCCAAGATACACTTAGACTCTTGCTCTATGCTTCTATTTCTCTATCTCATACTTCGCTACTTTTACACTTAAAGCCTCACTCTATTTATACAATCCCATGGTCCGCAAACCATGGGTAGGCCGACATTACATTACAAACTAGGGTGGACAACCCTATGACTCTAACCTACTTCCGCGCCTACAATTCCGAGGCTTTACAACATTATTCAGTAAAAACATGGGCTTTGAGACCCAAAACATGCTTCGGTGGGGATTCCATGCCCAACACTCCCTACATTGGTGAGATTGACCGATCCATAAATCAAAGGATTAATGAACATGCGTCTGACATAAAACATGGGAGGACGCATTCTTCGGCTTTGGATAAACATGCGGAAAAGACTAAACATCATATATGCATTGAGGATACCCGAGTCCTTGCTAAAATTGATCATTTCCATCATTGTAAGTTCAGGGAAGCTATAGAAATTGAAAAAATACCTGGGAATCTGAACCGTGATGATGGTTGGAAGGTTAGGGTCCCAGCCTTTTTCGCTTAGTTTTAGTTTCTTTTTATTTTTCAAGGTTTTCTTTATCTCCTTTCTTATTTTTATTCCTATTTTTATTTATTAGTATTGTTATTATTATTATATTTTTTCACTTTAAAGAGGTAGATTTTTATTTCTCCAATCTTAAGGTGAATTTTAGAGTAGATTTTAATTTTTTTATTTTTTTCTAGCAAGACATTTGTGTTGTTATTCATAGATAATAATATAAAATTGTCCTCTTAATTTAATAATTTTATTAATTATTCTATTTTTAGTTGGTCCTAACTTCTTATTCTTTTTATTGTTTAGGTAACATTTTTTTAGACATTCTTTATTACTCAATAGAAGCTTGTTTTAAGTATTTATTAAGATTACTTTATTCAGTCTAAATAATTTACTTTCATGTATTCAGGATTCTGTGATCCATAATGAATTAAGCAAAGTCTTTTGGTAGAAATCACATAAGAAAATTTTTTGGCCAATGCTTTTCAAACCAACAAGTGTGGTTCATCATAGGACTAAATGAACCAGAGTTGTTGGTTCGAAAATTGTCTACCAAAAATTTCTCTTATGTGATTTCTACCCAAAGACTTTGCTTCATTTACTTTCATATTTATTTGCTATATTTTTCATTTACTTAGTCTTTTCTAGGAATCTAATTATTCTAAAATTTATATTTAGTTAGTCCCAACATTTATTGTTTTTGTTAGTATTTAATTATATTTTAATAAGTAGTTAGTTAATTACGCAGTCTATTCCAATTTTTATAGGGTTATTTTATTTTCTACTATATTTTAACATTCATAGTTATTTTATTTTATTATCTTGTTAAACTAGAAAAATTAACTCATTTATTTTGGTGCCATGATCTGACTTTGCATCTTGTCCTAATGATGAACCACACTGATTTTGGTGCCATGATGTGACTTTGCATCTTGTCCTGATGATGAACCACAGTGATGGTAACGCTTAAAAAAAAACTCTTGTGTGATTAATACCAAAATATGTTCTTACATTTATACTTATGAATCACAAAAGCAAAACACTTATGTGATTTGATCTGACTTTGCATCTTGTCCTGATGATGAACCACAGTGATGGTAACTCTTAAAAAAAAAAACTCTTGTGTGATTAATACCAAAATATGTTCTTACATTTATACTTATGGATCACAAAAGCAAAACACTTATGTGATTAATACCGAAAGGCGTTCTTACATTCATATTTATGGATCACAAAAACCTAAATTCAGGGAAAAAATAAAAATCTTACTAAAGGTAAGTATTATTTTGATTGTGAAATGAGGGATGGTTTTTGGGCATGTGGTATTGATGAACCACCTTATTGACCCATACCATGTTATGATTCATAATATCCATGGTTAAAAATCTTGTTATATTTTAAGTATTAATTTTTGTTTGTTTATTAATGAAATTTAAATATGGTTACAAAATTATTATTTTAATTTATGTGGTGAAATGGATCTTAATTTATAACTACTATTTATATCTTATATATTTTCATGTGATAGAGGTGTAGATATATCTCAAAAGTAATTATAATATTTTTCTTTTAAATTTAATAAAAAAATGTTTAAAAAAATAACTCTAAATAAAATATCTATAAATATTTTGATTGTGAAATGAGAGATGGTTTTTTGCGCATATTATGTATTGATGAGCCATGGTATTAGCCCATGGTATTGTAACAATCATATTTACAAGTTAAATAATATATATGGCAAAGTGGACATGAATATCTATGGCTAAACATATTGTTTATATTTGTAAGTTCATGTACTTATTTTCATTAATAAAATATAATTATTTATTCTATTTTTATAAGAAAAATAAATCTTAATCTTAATTGTTGCTTTATATATATATATATATATATATATTATATATATATATATATATATATAAGTAATGTATATTATGATTTTGTTTAATTTAAAAATTTATTCTTTTACATGTTTACAAACTTTCTTATATTACATCTACACATTACTTTTATATTAAATTGCAAAATATCTCTTAACCAATTACATAAAAATAAAAATAAACAAGATGTATCTTTTCTTTTTCTATCACATAGGATTAAGAATAATTCAATGATTTAAATGTCTAAACGTTTTCCTAGAATGAAGTGAGATCTCTATATATCACATAGATGCATATGATCTAAAGTGTGTATAGCTTTGCATTTAATTTTTAATTTTTTTTTTCTTCTTTAATAAATTTTAGGTTAATATGGTCTAAATGCCTGAAGTGTGTATAGCTTTGCCTTCTTTTAAATATATTTTAAGTTAATATGAATATATACTCATTTAATATAATGGTGTATTTACATGATTTTGTAGGTTTTATTTGATTATTTGGCAAAATTTTAGGTTAATATGGTCTAAATGCCTGAAGTGTGTATAGCTTTGCCTTGTAGTAATAGGGAGAAATCTTTTTAATGTTGCATACCTTTGGAATAACTTTTATTAAATCACTTTGTATTTTCATGTTGTTGTTGTTATAATATTCGACATTATAAATAATAATGTGTTAGTTTGAAGAAGAAATAAATTAATGAAAAAAATTTCGAAGTAACTTTAAGTCCTATTCTCAATGTATTTCTATTAAGTTTACTCGAGAAGTCCTAAATTGATCTATTTTTAATGATATTTTAATATAATAATAATAATATTTTACTAAAAAATAATAAGGACAAAAAATCAATAACAATAACAAATATTTGTTCAAAACTTGATTTAAAAGTGTTTCAAAACTTGATTTAAAAGTGTTTTTGTTTGGTTCAATTTTTTTAAGGTAAGGAAATGGGTTAATAACTCAAAAGTTAAAGGGTGAAATCTTACTTCTTTGTAGACCAGAGTGAGTTATTCTAAGTGGTGTGATTTTCCTTGAATAATGGTGATGAGTTAGTTTACATTCATAGATAATAACTAGTGTTGTTGATTTGACAACTAAGTTATGTTAGATTTTCTTGCTATTGCAAAAAACTTGTAAACGCTTTAAGTACCCATAGCCTTGGAAATATATATTTTTTATAATGAATACTAAAAATAAAAAGCATAAGGGAGTAAAAATGCAACAACATACAAGTTCACAATGTTAGATATTTTGTATAAGAATTAATTTTACGAAAAATTGCATTACAAAAGGCTAGTCTAAGTGCATGCTCACAATGACAAGGGAATTATGCAAGTTTGGTAGGAATCTTCAAATACAAGGCACAACTCTAAATATGGAATCCTTGCAAGCATATTTATCAACAAAATAAATTGAATAAAGAAAACAAGGTGCTATTACTATTAGCAAGAGTTATTATAGTTCCAAATAGGCTAATGTGGTAGAAAAATTAACATGAAACATACAAAGAATTGAAACAAGAAAATATAGTCTCCCTCAGAATATTCTTGTTGAAGTACATGAATAACATGCCTTTGTCTTATTATTTCCATCTTACTTGTGGATATTACCACTACCCCTTTTTATCTTGGAATTCCTCACAAATTATATTTCAAGACAAAAAAAAAATATATATTATTTTTTATAAGAGTAACAAGAGTCACTATGCAAAGAGCAATAACTTAGCCTTGAAATAAGATAGATACATGATTCAATAGTTTCTCTATGTTGCTTAACCACTTCTAGAGATGAATAAGAACTCTCTTTGGCATAACGAAAATGCTAGTTTCATTCAAAATTGATATATGTTAACTTTATATTTCCATGAATTGTTTTACAAACAAAGAGATAATTGCAATATGAGATATTCATGCAATAAACCAAAAGCATGGAGTCACTTTGGTAAATATGTTGCATTAAAAACAAACTTTCTCAAATAGCAATGATATAAAACCTAGAGAACATATTAGTAGAATATATATTATGGCTTTTAAAACATGAAAATGGTTTAGGGTTTCATTCAAATTGTCTTGCTTAGATTAATGGACAAAATTCAAAACTAATATTCTATAATTTTGGCATAAATATAAGACTATATAGATCTTTCCAAGTCTTGAAAGTAGGGTGAAAAAAGTATCCTTAAAAAAAGGGGGTGAAATACCAACAAGCCTAAGAAATTTATTTTGCATAAGAATTTAGAACGAAAAATGAGGAACGATTTAGGGATGAAAACATGGCTTGTTACAAACATCAAAAGTCCTAACCTTGAGTAACCCCATAGAATAATAGAAATATTTGCATTTAGGCAAAAAACTAGACTTGCTTCTAATTTTGTAGCAACTATTGAAAAGGAATTCTCCAAATTCCCCATATATGCCTTCTCCAACCATAAATTCTTAGTCTTCATTTTTAGACACCTTTATGTTATCTCCATGGTGGCAATATATACACAAAATTAAAACTCTCCCCTCAAAGTAGACAGTGATGAGAACAAATTATCAACTACCAACTAAAATCCCTCAAACTTACCCTAAAAAACTGTCTTATCGACCAAAATTATAGTGAAAACTAAAACTCCTCTCCCTAGTTCACAATTGCATCTCCCAGTTTCCTCTCATATTAATCCCTGCCTTGTAAAAGCCTTGAAATATTTCAATTTGGTGCAAAACCAAACCTCCTTCATTAATATTTCATGGGTTCATGGTTTCATAAATGATGCCTTTGTTGTTTTTATTTTTCATTTTTAATGTTAAATTTATTTTATATAATTTCTATATATATTCCTCATGGGTAAGCAGCTAACTATTAGGAATAAAATCATATAGAAATAATACCAAAATGAATGCAAAAAAAAAATATAATGAAACAATACAAAGGAGACACTAATATATATCGTTCACCAAATTTGAGTTACATCCAAAAGGTAATAGTCAATCCTTCCTTTTATTCCATCCATCGAAATAAAGGGATACACCCTACAACACATCCACTACAACCTCCTCTTCGCTATCTCATAGTCTCCTCCCTCAAAATTATAATTCTCTCTCAATGATACACAATTGCAATACAATTCCCTCATAAAAAGAGGGTTTCCTTCTAGGGAAAAAAAATCATAACATAACATCTACTATTAGGTCTATGAGATAATGATGAAGGGTCCATATTGACCACGAAATTATATTATTTTACAAGGTATTTTTTCCAAAAAAATAAATCTCTAGGCCTCTAAAGAATTGTTACTTCCCCGTCTAGACCCCCTAGAAATAATAGTAGGTGGGAAATACCCTTCACACCTCCCATAAGGAATTAGGGTCCAAACATGACTAAAAAACAAGACCTCTAAATCATGAGGATAATTAGGCTCCACCACCAACAATGTCCCACTTAGACACTATTTACAACAATTTTACCTACTGGATTATGCTTCAAATTTGGATCTAGCTTGTTTATCATCTTCATCATCATGCTTGAAGACCAAATGAAATAGAGAAAACACTCAATTTCTCCTTGGTTACTACCTTTCTTAACATGTATGTAGGGTTTTGGCTAGTCTGTGTTTTTTCCAACTTCAACTATCCATCTCCAAAATGGATCATAATGAAATGGTACATATGCTGTGTATGCTTAGTATTAGAATGAAATATTAAGTTCTTTGCAAGATGAATGGCACTCTCGCTATCGCTATACAACATGTTATTCTCCTCCCAATTCCTCTATGAACCTATGTAACCAAATAATCTCTTTACTAGACTTTATAGTAGCAAAATACTATGCTTCAGTTGTTAAAAGTGCAACAACCATCTACAAATTTGAAATCCAACTTAGTTTTGTCCCACCTACAGTAAAATATTACCCTATGGTACTCCTCGTACTATATATATCACTTTCCAGATCTAAGTCAACATATCCATGTAGAACCTTGTTTGAACCTCTAAAGCATAATTCTTTAATTGTAGTACCTCTCAAATATATGAGAATCCACTTTACTGGCTTCCAATACTCCTTACATAGATTGTTCATATACCCACTCACAACTCCCACTACATGTGTAATATCAAGCCTTGTGGACATTGTCGTATACGTAAGTTTTCAACCGCTGATGAATATGGAACCATGGACATGTTGTTTATCTCCTCCTCTACCTTGGGACACATATCTTTAAGTAATTTGAAATGACTAGCCAAAGTTGTACTATAGTTTTGAATCTTTCATTGTAAATCTTTCCAATACCATTTCCATGTACTCACTCTAAGGCAATGTTACTTTATGATTTTTCTTGTATCTTGTTATTATCATACCAAGGATTTTCTTTGCAACACCTAAATCCCTCATAGCAAACAAATTATCTATTTTATTTTGGACGCGTTTATATCATACATGTTAGACCCTACAAAAATCATTCCATCTACATACAATAACGAGATAATATAGATGTTATTATCTAGTCTCTTAAAATAAACATAATGGTTGAGCTAACATCTACAATAACCTTGTTCTATCATAAAGATATCAAACTTCAAATACCACTTGGCTTGGATCTTTTCTTAAATTTTACAAGCTCTTTTTCAATATGCACACTAATTGCGCGCGCCGCCGCCGCCCCCCCCCCCCCCCCCCCACCCCTTTGACCGCATACCCCTGTGGCTATTGCATATGAATCTCTTCCTCCAAGTGCCCATGGAGAAAGTTGTTTTTACATATAACTATTTAAGATGCAAATCTTCGACTACCATTAAACTTAAAGTTATAACTAAAGTCATTTTGACAATAAGAGAATATTTCATCAAAATATGTACCTTTATTTCCTGTAAACCCAATTACAACAGGTCTGGCCTTAGATATATTTTTTCCTCCATCTTCTTCCTTCAACCTGTAAACCCATATATTTTGGAATTATTTTACCTACAGGCAATGGAACTAAGTCCTAATTCTATTTATGTACTAAAGAATTCATCTCTTCTTTCATGCCTTGCTCCCATTTCTTTCTAGTTATACTTGTATTTCTTTTTCATAACCTTTTCATTCACCAAAATTAGTCAACAATATATAATATAATTAAGGAGAGTATCATTCAAGGGGTTTCTTAACTTATTTTATCTACTAAAAAAGCTTGTATGAGTTTGAGGTACCCATCGTTGTTGCCATTGTTGAACATTTTGATTTTATGGAATCTTTGGAATTTCCATTTCTATGATTTCATCAAGTATTGTGTGTTATGTGGTTTCCTTTTCCTGTTTCTTTCTCTACAACTAAATTTTTTATATGACCTTCTCATTAAATACCACATATATACTCCTAATTATTTTGTGATTTTCATAATTCCATAAGAAATAGCCAAAATTCTTAACTCCATATCCAATAAAAGTACACTTTTTGGATTTTCCCTAAAGCTTTGTTGTATTTTCTCTATTGGTATGGACAAATGCTTCACAACCAAGAATCTTTAGAAATGAGTAATTTACCTTTTTACCTATCCATTCCTCCTCTAGAATGCCACCATCCAAGTAACTTGAAGGGCATCTATTTATTAAGAAAATAATAATATATACATCATCTACCCAAAACTATAAGGGAAACCCCACATGCAATCTTATAATATTTGCATGCTCCATGATTGTCTCATTCATCCTTTCTGGCACACTTTTTTCTTGTGGTGTTCCTGAAACTATCTTCTCTCGAAAAATCCCATGGTATGAATAATAAATATCAAACTCATTGTTACATTATTCACCTCCATTTTTAGATATGATACACTTCAACTTATTTCATGTCACATTCTCAACCAAAGTTTTTTGTTTCTTAAAAGTATCAAAGGCATTGGATTTGTTTATAATGTAATGAACCCAAGTTTTCTTAGTTGTGTCATCAATAAAAGTAACATAATAATAATATCTTCCAAGAGATGATACTTGACTTGGTATGCATACATTTGTATGCATGCGCTCTAAAATTTTACTCTTCTTTCCCTTCCCAAATCTGATAAATCTAACTCTCTTCTATTTTCGCTCATAGAATTCCAAATCATTTCCTTCAAATTTGGAAATAATTTCCTTGGGTGGAGAATTTGCATCCTCTACTCACTCATGTGCCCAAGCCTAGGATGCCAAAATGATGCATATACTCTTGTAGAAGCTAAAGCAATAGAAAATTCAACAATACAAATACATAAATACAAGGTACCTACCTTATCTCCTTTTGTTATTATCAAGTATCCTTTAGTGAGCTTCCATGAATTTCCTATAAATGTGATTGTATAACCTTCACTTCTCAATTTTTCTATTGAAATTAGATTTCTTCTTAAATTAGGAACGCACCTTGCCTTTTTCACCAACCATTGGTTTCCATTATGTAATTTTATACATACCTTACCATTTACAATAATTTTACATGGTTCATAATCACCTAAATAAACTTGTCCAAACTCACCTTGAACATAATCTTGAAAATATTTCCTATGGGGTATGTGATGCAGGATCATCGATCCATCCTCTGAAAAATCAGCAAGAACCACGTCTAGAAGGAAAAAATGAGAAAAAGCGCATCAAAATTCAAGGGATTTGTTAAAAATCTATAAATCATATATGTGAGGGATCTTAGGGATTATGTTGAGAGCTTTGTGAAAATATCATGTTGAGACCTTTGTGGAGAGGATCATGTTGAGAGATTTGTGGAGAAGATAATGGATCTTGAAATGATCCATAATATTGTAATTTCCTATATAAATTTTAGCCTTTGGACATTGAAAAGATGCGGCCAATTGAATGAATATTAGACCCGTCGAGGCACCATGTAATAGCATAGAAATTAAATTAATTTCAAGGCCTAGTTTATGTAATTTTGTTTGTGTGCATGGTGATTTAATATATTGATGGTTTGATGCATAGATCTGTTGACTTTATTTGATTAATTAACATTACATGTAGACCAGTAAAATTATTGAAAACAACAAGCCCCATAAATCATTTGCATCAGTATGGCATGAAAGGAAGCTCCAAAATATATCACCCAAGAATCAACAATGTTATCTACTGAAAGAATTAAATCATCCCGTAACACATCACTTGTTACATTTTCTTCTTTATTAATATCCTATTGTCCATATCCTTTTTTCCTTTTAGAAACCAATATTCTTTCTTCTTCTATCCTTTCTTTCCATAATGCCAACATTCTAGCCTCCCTCTGGATTTGGATCTACCCTTATTATATTTTCCACATTTCCTTTGTTCTTTCCTCCCTTCCTTTGTCTCCCCTATTTTCCATAGTCATAGCACTACCTAATGTCTCACATGTGATTTTCCATCACATTTCATTGCTAAGTATTACACCATCAACAAAATCAAACTTTAAATTGTTTGAACCAAATAAAAAATTATTCATATCTGTGACCAAGCCATTCCATGTTTCTAGCAATGAACACAAAATTAAAAGAGCCTTAACCTCACCATCAAAGTTTACTCCTTCAAAACTTAAGTGATTGTTGAATGTGTTAAATTCATTTAAATGATCAATAATAGACCCACATTCTTACATCTTCATATTAAATAAATGCTTCATAAGGAATACCTTGATGGAATTTGAGGGATTTTCTTTCAAAATGTTGAAAGTCGCTAATGCTACTAGGCACAACGGTATTGTTGCCAGTGCCTTTCTATCAAGGTTGTTCCATTCTTTTTCTTTCATGGTCATTGGATTCTTTACTATTCCACCTATTGGTAGAGTTTTTTTTCTTAAATATATATAATATTCCATTTGCATATTCCATAGTTGGTAGATTTAGCCATCAAAATTCTCCACCCTAAAACTTTCTTCTACCATTGCTCTAACTCTAACTAGGAACCCTTCCTTCTTATGAATTTTATCATCCAAATAAACCTTCGGCTCTAATACCAATTGTTAGGAACAAAATCACAGAGTAATAAAATCAAAATGAATGCAAAAATAAAACATAGAGTGATTCACCCAATTTGGGTTGCATCCAATCCATAAATACATAGATAGTCCTTCCTTTTATTCCATTGAGCAAAATGAAGGGATACAAATTAAATCTCTATCTCTCTCTCTCTCTCTCTCTCTCTCTCTCTCTCTCTCTC
>APFE031542652.1:57611-74672 GCA_000404065.3 Pinus taeda
CTCCCTTTCTCTCTCTCTCTCCCTCTCTCTCTCTCTCATTTTAAAAGGAAAAATTTATGAAATCTTCAAGGAAGCTCCAAAGAACTGTCATTTCCCCCCTTGGATCCCCTAAAAACAATAGTAGGGGGGAAATCCCCCTGTCAGGAACTAGGGTCCAAAAATGACTAAAAAACAAGACCTCTAAATCATGAAGATAATTAGTTTCCACAACTAATTAGGATCAGATAGTATCTGGTCTCATTGATGGTGTTGGCGCACGACCTAGGATTTGTTGCACAGTGGCCAACAAAAACCCATCCAACATCGGCCCTTTCGATAACAATCACGGAGTGGGTGAAGTCTAACCTTATATGTTATTGGGTGGCTAGCAGAACTAGGTTTCCATAGTCTGACGAGATTGTCAATGGTTGTAGACACTAGATTCCCACCTATAGCGTAAGACTTAAACACCTATTGGAAAAACACTTAACCATCATCTTGGAACTACACACTACGTAGGACCTTCAAACTCTTATATTCATCGCTTACTATGTAAGACACAAACGTCAATGCACTGGAAATTAAAGTGACTTGCAACTCTTGGTGATATACTAGGATCCCTAATGTCCCAAAAAATCAAATTCCTTGAATCATAACAAAACTAAAACTAAAAAAAAGAGATCATCACAAGGAATTCCAATAAATTCCATCATATCCTCCATTGGACCCAGCTCTTCTTGCATGGTTGATTGCCATTCTGCGGCATTCAAGTTTTGTGATGACAGTCATTGGTTCTCTGCTGCAAGATGTTTTACTTTTTGCTTCATTGCAGCAAGTTCTCTTCTTAACCTGGCATTCTCATGCAATAAGTGCTTTGAGTTGTAGTGAATGCAACATTTGCTACCATGATCGCCCTTGGATTTCTTCTAGTGTTGGAAGTGATCACCCTTTCTATAGACACTGAGACTAGATTCTAAGGATCTTGTGGGAAGTACCTATGAATTTGTTATACGGTCCTCTTCTTCAATTAATCAAACATTGTGCTTCATACATCCATGACTTAGTCTATTGGTGAAGGTGAAATCCCCATCTCTCCAAATTAAAGATGATCACCTGTGAGAGGACGCTCCCCTGGAGTACCTGGTTCTTCCTTGATAGGTTGTATGGTATCTTCTTCTTCGAACTGCTCGTCTTCTGGCTTCTGAGTCAAATGTTCTACTTCCAATATTTGTGTTGCTTCCTCTTCTTAGGACTGCCTCTATTTCTCTTCTTCTCTCCTCCTCCTCTCTTCTTCTTCTTCTTGTTGCTCTTCAAGAAGGTCATCATGTTGGTCGTCCTATCCTCTTCTTTTTTTTCTCCTTTCTCATGTTCTTCTTGTCTATCTCTTGATCTTAAGGGATCAACTTTCCATTTCTTGCTGCTTTCGCCTGTCAAGGAATATCTAATCCTTTTCTTGGGAGCTAGTTTTCTTACTTGAGGTGTTCTCTCCTCCTCCTCCAGATCTTGCAAATCTTGAGCTGGTGGATCATGGGGTGAAATGGACCCCAATAGTGGATGAGTCTTCATGTTGGTATTGTACCAGTTCTTTATCTTCTCATATTTTGTTATAGACATAGATGAGTACCCCATATTGTGACTGATATTTTAACATTGTTGCTTGACAATTCACTTAGGATCGCATCCATGGAAATATTTAGTGGCGAAGTGTAGGTCATACAACTCCTATATCTCTGATTTCATGGCATTATGACTCTTTAATTCATACAGTATGATCCTTAATGGAAAGATAGGTCAAGGGGATTTCTTCCTCCTGTGAATAATTCATGATAATCCCTTGTCCAGCTGATTTGCAACTTCTTGCATGACCACTTGGTTGGTCACATATCATGGCATAAGATGATCGAATATCTAGCGACCAAAGCACCTGATGTATGTACCCTCTGGAGATACAAACTAGTCTGTAATATCTTGAAGAGACTCCTTGTCTTGATCGTTCATGCAAGGAGGATCGACCTAAAAAATCATGTGAAATATTACTACAAATAAGTGTTCAATTAATTTTTCATATACGCCTCTGAAGCTCAACTCGGATAACACTCTACAGTGGAAGTAGACCGGTAACTTATCCTCAAGAGCCCAGTTCCACTTCATTCCCAGGAAGGCATACTGTGCACAAATTTCATCTAAGAGAAATGTAGACATGTAGAATTTTGGTGCCTGGTTCACTTGTAAAGATGCTTTTTCCTGCCTCACCTGACGCTGCAACTCAAATAATAGGATATCTGCCAAATTGAAAACTCTTCCCTAGGTCACTACTATATTGAGCGTGTATATCCATTTATCTTGGAACACCTCTACATTCTTAACCCATATAACTGAAAATACATAGTTATCAAGTACTTATGGACATCTCCGAGAATCTTCATTGGATAGATTGTAGATGGGTGATGGAAGAACCTGGCTGGGTCTCAACAACATGTTTTGATAGCACCAGTAGTGTCAAGGGTTGTCCATATTGTGTAAAATTCGTCATTTTCATATTCAGTGGGCTTGAGTATCTTGTAGTATGTCTGCATGTCTTCACTAGTATAGGTGGCGAGCTCATTTCCACTCTCACTACGTAACATAATTTGAAAATCATCCATGTGTGTAATGATCCATTCAATTACTTCCACACATGGCATGATGGGGAACCTGCATGTGATCATGTGCATCTTGGACCTCTTGATATTGATATATGCATGCAAATCTTCTAAGTCCCCAGGAAACCTTTCCTAGATGAATGTGTTGTATATTTTGCTCCAAGTGGACTGTGTGCCTTTATCAATGAAGCACTGAGTATCTGTGTATATAGGAACATTTGGCCTTGTAACTTCCACATGTTCATTAGTGCTCACTTATAAATGTTCTTTGGAGGTCACTTTTCGAGATAGCATGTCTCCAACAGATGACGAAAAAGTGGCAACACTTGTTTTACAAGTACCTGTTTGGGGAAACACGCTCATAGTGACAGTATTAGCTTAAAGCAACCTAGTTGTGTAGAAATACATGCAAATCACGTTCAAAGAGACATTATAGACAATAGACCATGAAAAACTGTGAACGAAAACCTAAAATAACTTGCATGAAAGAGAAAATACACATGCAAACTAGGAGGGCACACTTTCAAAGCACGAAGGGGACATGCATGGTCACATGGGGCTTTGTATTGAGCTCATATGCTCAAGAAAGGAAGAAAAATCAACAAGGGCACATGTTCGCACCCTAAAGGGTTGAAAGGATGGGAAAACAGACCTTCAGGTCTTCCCTATGCACCCATGTGCTTAAGGAGACCAGGAGGGCGCACTATCACACTCCGAAGGGATGAAGGATGAGGTTAACAAGTATTTGGGCCTTCAAAATTCACCCATGCACTCAATGGAAATGAGGGTGCACTTTTGCATGCCAAAGGGTTGAATGATGAGGCTTTGTGCCTTCATGATGCACTCAGGAAGAAAACTTGGAAAAACAAGGAGCAATTTTTTAGGTTGATGGGGCTTCGAGCTCAAGAAGTGCACTCTACCTGTTGGAAACTCAGAATTAATTTCAACCAATAGGGATTGATGATAAGATGAGAAGGAGAAGGATATACAAGGCTTTATAGTTATTTCCACATTCACAGTGGAAGATGGAAGGTTTCAAGAATCTGAAGAGTTTATGCATGCGACATTGCATTAACACTTGCAATGTGAAGATTCATGATAAACTCTAGAAAACAAACTAAAAAAGTAAAAATTGACAGTGAAATCATGAAATGAAATAGAAGGATTTGACATGAAAACTTACTTGTTGCACTGGTTGATGAAGAGATTCTTGATTCCCCAACTGTGCGCTCAACTCAGATGAAATTATTATGCAAAGAATGAATAACTGAGTTTATTTAAAGAAATTAACATGAAAAAATAATCCATGCATGAGTGCCACTTGTTGCTGCATAAAAAGGTTAGTTAAGAGGAGTTAAGAAGGCTCTTATTTTCTAGAAGTGCATCGTCATGCAACAAATTGGCTCATGCATGCAACTGGACAGGGCACATGTCTTCGACTCGAAGAAGTGCGCCCAAGTAGGTCGAACTTGCTTAGCATGAAGGAGTGCACTCAAGTAGGGAACACTCCTTCGGTCTGAAGGAGTGTGCTCAACTCATGTGCATGTCTACGTCAACTTATAGTGCGATTTTTTGCTTTTGTGAGAGATTTCCTTGATTTTGCGTGCTTTTGAGTCTTTTTCAAGTGTGTGCATGGCAATAAGGAAAGTTTCTAAGTCTAGAAATATTATGAACCCACCTAACCATGGACTAACCAACTCAAGTGGTTTCTAATGGTTAAGTGACGATGCTTAAGAGACATTGACTTAGGAGGATGCGATACTAGGAGAAAACATTTAGATAACAAATCAAACATGTCGAATCAAGGGGGCTTGAAACGATAGTTAATGTAGGCTCCAAAATTGAAATAGGAAAAAATTTTAGAGGGTCGTTTTCACAGCGAAAACACATTCTTTATTTAGATATTTTCATCAAATAATATCCAGAAGCAATAGTAACAAAGAGGACACAGATGTAGGCTCTCATTCAAGAAAAAACAGCTCCAAGGTGAAAACCTGAAAACTCTTATCTTCTTAGAATCTACTTCAATTGAGATAAAATGACATAGTCCTTAGACTAAGTCCTACTCCCATTACCAATTCAACCCTTCCTCGATTCCTTCCTTGATTCTGCGCTAAATTTCTCTTTTCCTACAATTTTGACTTTTTAGCTATAATCCATCTACTTGACCCAACAACTTCGTCCTAACAACTTTTGCATAAACCCTAATCTGCAAAACAACTTTCTCCAAGGTCAATAAGGTCAAGAGAATAATTTCTCTCTATCCAGCAACTCATTCCTACAATTCTGCTTCCCAACAATAACTTCAATCTACAATAATTTAGACCTGCAACTTCAACCTCTTTCTAGTTGCATAAATCATAACTTCTTTGCTCATGTGAGAGAGATAGATCCCAAAAAAAACAAATTTCGTCCTCCCAATTTCTCTTGGAATTTCGCTCTCATTTTCCCAGCTTCCCAGCTACAGATCGAACTCTTTCCTTTATAGATCGAACTTGTGAGTGATTATGTCCAAATTAGTTCGAACCGCTTTCTTTTATATCCTTCTCAAGGGGTCAAATTCCCTCCTTTAGGCCAACTTGAGGATCCTAGGGTTGACTTGTACTCTTGGAGCTTTAAGGACTTTCTAGACTCAAAACTAATTATTTTTACAATTACAAATTGACCAGAAGGGTCTTATAAACATGATGTTTACTCCATTTGCTCATAACAATAAAATCCTAAGACCTACCAAACCCTAGAAGCATGAAGAACATTCTTTTACCTAAAAGACAATCAATGATGAGCATGAAACCCATGCTTTAATAATAATAATTTATTTCTTCTTTTCTTGTTTGTTACATAGGATACATATTTAAATGAGTACAAATATTATGAAGACTGAAACTAGCTACATTTCTCAACACTTCCTCTTAACTAGGGAGGTATTCATAATTTTACAACTAGTACAACATCTTATCTGAAAGTGAAGAGTTCTCAATAAGAGTTGGATTGATAAGCCATATTGTAAGCATCATTGTCATAACCAACACTGTCCCTGAGGTCTAACTGGACAAGCTCTTATTTGACCAAGATAATTATGCTTGGATGCTTTGTGTCTGATACTGCACTACTTATCTAAGGTACATACCCCATCTGGATGTCCACAAGGTATGTCCTTTTAGGACTATTCTTATCTTAGATATCCATACATGTGTCCTCAAAGAATATTGATCCTCTTCAAACACTCTTCTCTTAGATTTTTGTCCCATCCTAAAAGAGTGTCGATCCTCGAGGATTGATACCTTTCTTGGATCCAAATACTCAAGGAGTATTGGTCCCCTTTCCTTTCTTGGATAATTTATTTTCAATGAAACCATATATTCACCCAATCATTTATCATTCTCTCTTCATTTCCTAAAGAATAGAATGCACATGTCATATCAAATATCACTCCCTCTCAAACCAAAGAGTACATCCCTATTCTCCTTTAATCTTGAGAATAGATACCTGCTCCTATTTAAGGAGTCTCCTTTTTCTTCCTCTCAAAACCACAAGAGATTCTAGACTTCCTTTTAGACTAGGGAAGTCATCACCTTATAGCTTGTCTTTAATCAGAGTATTAGCTACCAGATTCTCATAGTTGCTTGGCTCCCTTTTTGCTTTGCAACTCTTGTATTGAACCTTCTTTTCTTTTGAGGTATTATGGAACCATTTCCATTGTTTTTTCGTGTGATAGGATCTAGGTCATTTTTCGTGTTCATCACTTTTATCTTCAACATGAAGGAATTGCATTGATCCTTCCCACTTTTCAATTTGATCGTGGTTTTCCCATGAAAGTGGTCTCCTTGACCTTCAGGTTATCTTCGCACAACTACCCTTTGAATCCCAATATGGATTCACATTGACTTCATAGTTTCCAGGTACCAGAAATTGAGCTTGATACCATTGACCTTTCCAAAACGATTCATTATGTATTCTTGCAACATCCTTTTCCCAGTAGCCAAAAATAACATGTTAGCCATATAACAAAACCATAAATTAAATAGACTTACTTCACCATGGTGACCTTATCGTTCCATAAACATCCTTATTGACCATCTCCACTTTCCTTCTTGCATCAGAGAGCCCAAGGATCGAACTTGATTACCAAGTTACAACTTTTTCTTTCAAAGATTATACTAGATGTTAATCGATATCAAATACATATTCTAGGGAAAGTCCTAATATTTTATACATTCGTAAGTAAGTCTCATTCTATTATTTTCCAACATCATAAATAATTAAGCATATATCTATAACCAACTGTATTCCACAATATTCTTACATGAACCTTATCCAGATTTTATCGACATACAATCCTATGCTTATATCCAATCATCTAGCTATCCATATTTTTCACAAAAAGAGTTTTGTATAATGACCCATTGCAATCCTTCATCCCCTTTTACCAGTATGTTTCCACATTACATAGAATACATATTATTCTTTTCATGATGATTTTCACAAGGACATTTAAATGATGGCCCTTCCCAAATCTTGGTGATCCATTTCAACAAGATGAAAATCTCTAACATAAAGTTAGATAATATCTTGGATGAATACTATGCAAAATGGTCAAGAATTCTATCCTAGATGATCTCTACTAAGCAACATAATCATAAATTTCAAACTTGTTACTATCATATGCTTCTATCTTATGATGCTTATGCATAACATATCAAATAAAAGAGAAACAATCAAAAACAACCTAGAATATGGTGAACCTTCTCTTTAGTAGTAGATATAATTCACCTCTTCCTTCTTTTCCTTCTTCTTAGGTTCTCCGACGACTTCGACTACATGAGCTTCACTCATATCCTTTCTCTTATTGTTCAATTGATTTGGACAGTCCCTCTTATAATTTCTAAACTCTTGACACTTGAAGCATTGTACCTTGGAAAAATCCTTCTTCTTGGACTTGTCAAACTTTCCCTTCTTCATCTTCTTGACTCGGGATAGAAAGGCTTGAGTTTCTCATTGAATCCAATGTAATCCTTGACCTTGATCAGTGATTATTCTAGAATTCATCTTTCCCACAACTCATCAATGAAAGTTGAATCTTTCTTTGAGTAGATACTAGTTTCAAAGTTGCTCCATTCGAGTGAAATGCATTCAAAACACATATGGTCACCTCTGAATCAGTGATTGGCTCCCCCAAGTCCTTTTAAATGGTTCCTTAATTGGGAGACTCTCATGAGGAAGGATGTCATATCCTCATCCTTAAACTACTTCATTCTATATAACTTGTTCCACAATGTCATATTTTGACATGTTGTACTTATAGAGTACAAATTAACTAGATTTCCATACATTTCCTTGGGAGTCTTTAGATTTTCCACAAATGGAACAATATAACATTTGATTGAATCCACTATGATCCTTTGAGATAATACTTCCCATTTCTTGTACCTTGCTAGTTCTTTTGTCTTTCCTTTTGTTGGTTCAGTAATTTCTCTTGTAACATATCCCATTACATATTGCTCTGTGATTATGAAGTCAATCCTCTTCTTCCATGCTAGATAATTTACTTCCCCTATGAGCTTATTGATCTCCTTGTAGAAAGAACTTACATGAATTGAAGATTCAATCATTATGAGATAATGTGATATTTACTTTAATAATATCTCTAACTTTCTTGATGCCTTCAAGATCTCTAGAGAGTTATTGATGATGCCCTTGAAAGATGTTCCCTAGGATTCCTCCACTAACAACTTCCAAGATTGATGCCTTGCATATAGACTTCCCTTTTGCGATATCAATATCGTCCTTATGAGATGGATATAGTTTTTATCTTCTTCAATGTAGAAACCCTAGATTAGAAGGGGATTCTACCAATGAGATTTTAACCAAATCCTTTCAAGAGACAATATCCTTATTTTAGGCCTTGAGAGCTCCCTTGATCAACAATTATTTTCAGTGTCCTTCTAGTTTCCTTCCTTTCTCACCTTAGCTCTGATACCATGTTATAAAATGATAAAGTAACAACTTATTAAAATTTTATTTTCTTAAACATTGATACTTACTTGTGAATCTTAGTTATCTTATTTACGTTCTTTGTTTAGATCTTTTCATCAAACAATATCAAGAAGCGACAACAACAAAGAGGATACAAATGTAGACTCTTAGCCAAGGCAAAACCCTTCCAAGGGGAAAATGCAGAAACTCTTCTCTTCTTAGAATCTGCTTCAAATGAGATACAACGACCCAATCCTTAGAAAAAGTCCTACTCCGAGTACCAGGTTGACCCTTCCTCAAGTCCTTCCTTGATTATGCACCAAACTGCTTTGTTCCTGCAATTTTGACCTTCCAGCTATAGTCAAACTACTTGACCCAACAATTCATCCTCCAACAACTTTTTCCTAGCAACTGTTGGTGAAACCATAATTAATTTTGAGACATTCCTGGAGTAAAACAACTATCTCCAAGGTCAATAAGGTCAAGAGAATGATTTTGGTTTATCAAACAACTTGTTCCTATAATCCTACTCCTCGGAAACAACTTTTCTCTCTAGCAATTCAGACCTGCAACTTTTGCCTCTTTCTGGCTACAAAAACCCTAGCTTCTTCACATGTGTGAGAGAGATAGAGCCTAGAAACAACAAATTTCATCCTCCTAACTTCTCCTCTACTTTTTCTCTCCTTTTCCCAACTTCCTAGCTACAAATCAAACTCTTTCCGTTATAGATCGAACTTGTGAGTGAGTACGTCGAAATGAGGTCAAATTGCTTCCTTTTATATCCTTCTCAAGGGGTTGAATTCCATCCTTTAGTCCGACTTGTACTCTTGGAGTTTCCAGGACTTTTTAAACTCAAAAATAATTCTTTTTACAACTACAAATTGCCCAAAAGGTTCTTATAAACATGATGTTAACTCCTTTGACTCATGACAATAAATCCTAAGATTTAACAAACAGTAAAAGCACAAAGAAAATGATTTTACCTAGAATATCATCAATAATGAACATGAAACCCATGGTTTAATAATAATAGTTGTCTTTCTTCTTTTCTTGTTTGTTACATAGGATACATATTGTAATGAGTACAAAAATTATTAAGAATGAAACTAGTTACATTTATCAACGGTCCAAAGTTGATGGTGGTGGAATATAGTTGAGGTTATACTCATTTTACTTAGAATTTCACAAGGATTTCACTGATGCAGTCATATTTTGGATTTGAGAAGCCCATTTTCAGTTCACTCCCAAAATTGGAGGTATAATTATGTATTTTTTCGTGTACTCATTTTCATTTTTGTTGCGATGAATGAAGAGGCCTCCCCACTATTGAAGCATGGCCCGGAGAGGTAATCCACATTTGATGAACTCCATTATCAAATATCAGTTTCTTTGTCATTATGGTCTCCATTTATGTTTCTTTTTCTTTAAGAATTTGCATATATGGTTTTTACATGCTCCGTGCAATTTTGAAAACATCAATGAAGAAAATATCATGGATCATGTTTGGTATCAGAGTGGTCTTCTTCTTTATGTGAATGATAACCAGGGCCAAACTCAAAAAGGGTGAAGGAAAACTCATCTTTTGACCTAGAGATTGGATGTGAAACACAAAGAAGGAAAATGGAAGATGATGATGCCCATAGTGAGAATAAGAAAGCTTTCTGTAAAGCTTTCTACAACATGTAAATAAGGTAGATAAATTATTTATAGCTTATGAGAAGAAATTGTTAAAAAGGAAAAGAAGAAGAAAGAGAAAGCAAAGGATAATGCTTTGGTGAATCAAATAAATGGAGGAGAACCCCCTAAGCCTACATATCAATCTTCAAGTGAATGTTCTACTTCTTCATCTTCTTCTCATAATTCTAATAATCAACATAGAAATGCTTCTAAAAAGCATTTTTTTGAGTAAGATGTGAAATTTGATTTGCCCATGTTTAATGGAGAATCTTATGTAGAAAAGTTAAACAATTGGATCAGACATATTGCACTATATTTTTGAATGCAATAGATTGAAGAGGATGAGGCAAAGAAATTGTTAGCATCTCTTCATTTGGGAGGCACCACTCTTGTATGATGGGAGAGAAAACTTTAAAAAGGTAGCAAGCGTATGGTTAGACTCCTTTCTTCTTGGTCTAAATTTGTTTCTGCATTAAGAGGGAAATTTTATCGTTGCGATGTCAACAGAAATCCATGATGGAATGGAAAAATTTAAGACAAGGCAAAGGTCAAAATGTTCAAAGTTTCATAAAGGAATTTAGGAAGCAAGAATTGGCACTGGGCATTCCTTTAGATTCACCTGATACTTTGATGAAATATATTGGTGCTTTACATAGTTATCTCTTGCATTCTTTGTTTTTGTTTGAATCCACTACTCTTTATGAAGCTAGTGTGAAGGTTATTCTCATTGAAAGCAAGGGAAAGCATGAACAAGACGACCATGAAAATAAGACAACAGCAACAAAGAGAAAGGAAGAAAATCCCCCTTACGCGCATTGCAAGAAAGAAGGGCATGAGGAGGAGCATTTCTGGAAAATTCATCCAAAATTTAAGCCTAAGAAATATGGTGGAAAAGGGAAGCACAAAAATGTTTTTATAGTGCAACATGACTTGGGTATTTATTTGAGTGATGAGATGAAGATCACAACAATTTGGATTGCAAGTGTTGAATTAATTGACCTAGGTTATAATTCAGGTGATAAGACAAAGATTGAAGTTGTTGGGATTGGAGGTGTTGGACCATTGATGGGTAGAACATCAAATAATGCATGGCTCCAAGAACTTGAGGAGATCAACTAGAGCATTCAAGTAGAGAATGTTGAACTGAGAAGACTACTACAAGAATAAGAAGTGGAGAAGCAAGGATTGTAACTTCAATTATAATCCACATAAGAGGCCTTGGAAAAGTTGAAGTGTAATGAAGGCTTAGCGAAGCCATCATTACTCGCTTAAGAATTGGAATTGAGGTAAACAGTGTTAGTGACTCTTCAATTTCATGTTCTCATTATGATGATGATTTTGGTGCTTTTGAAAAACACACTACAAGAATTGGTTTGAAGCTAATGAAGAAGATGGGATATGAAGGAAAGGACCTAAGATTTCATGGCGAGGGAATTTTGAATCCCGTACAAGTGGTAGAACCCTCAATATATAGGATTGGGCTATGTCAGAGAGGAAGTTGGATAAAGTTCCAAAACCACTAATGAATGACACTCCAAACTCACGGAGACATGAGAGTCTTCAAGCGACAAGTTTGAGATAGTGCAGGATGTTGAGAGCACATCACAACATTCCAGTGATAGTGAGAATTTCAAAGGAATAACTAAGTTAATTTCACCTCACCAATCTCCCACCAAAGGAAACCATTCAAGGAAGGATATGTTACCCAAGAAGGAGACACAAAAGAATGTCAAGAAATCCTAGTGGAAGAAAAACCATTGCAACCATTACAACAAGGGTGGACATAAGAAATACACATGTTGGAAGCTCCATCCAAAGCTATGCCCAAGGAAGGACTAGGAACATATGAAAGCACCTATGAAGGAACCATCCAATGAAGTAGTTCAACAAGGAAGATAATTACAGGAAGAAAGCCCATGAGTTTGGTTAGGTAAGAGATGGGTATCCTTTTTAGGTAGTTGAGTATGACCACCATTATAAATCACATGTTGCTTTTTAAAGACCCCATAGATGGGGAAAACTTGTAAAAGTGATGAAGTGTATAACATCACTTAAATAGGCAACATAGTGATATTTTGGCATTTAGTTGGCTAGAAAGGGATATGGGTTTTGTTGTAAAACTTGACTATGAGTGTTTTATAAACTCTTGGAAAGTAAGGTCTTTCTTGGAAAATTGCAAGTTTTGAGACATGCCTTGGAAGCTATAGATTTGCATATGGAAACAAGTGTTGGCTTAATCATTCTGGTTCTAAAGTACAAAGGTGAAGGAGCAAAAAGTGTGGCCTATTAGAGACATTTGGTATGTAGATCGAGAAGTGGGGAGTACAACAATTTGTACTTTTGGAGGACTAAAATATTCTCAGTGGGGAGGAATGATCCATGAGGATCACTAATGGCCCAAAAAATAAAAGTCCTCGAATCTTAGCAAAACCATTACTAAATCAAAGAGATCGTCACAAGGAATCCAATGACGCAAACAAAACCTCAGCCTGAGTTCATATGCGAAAGTTATGCTCAGTCAAAGTTCCAATAAAGCTTGGCAAAAAGACGAGATTTAGTTAGCACCAAATAAATTTGGAGCATTGTCAATTTGACAATCCAAGAAAAATAGTGGCTAAAGTTAGGAGCATCCTGGATAAATTTAGTTGTGGTTAAATTTGGAGAAATACCAAATCTGGCAGCACCCGCTAAAATTGGTGACAACATGTGGCCACATGGCACCCAGCTGGCAACCTAATTGGCCTCCCTAATCGACCTAACAGCGTATGAAATGTCTCAATTACTTAACAAAGTTTTTTGTCAATGTTTAAAAATTAAAAAAGCGGTGGTTTTAATATATAATATTTATATATTATAACAATTTGATTGGTTTTATATATACAACACATCCTAAAACTAGGGTTTTATAGGTTTTGTACCCTCGACCTATCCATAACCAACCATCATATATGTGGTGTGCCAACGAATCCTCCATCTCAGTGGGTTTTAGAATATCTGCCAAACCTTTAACATTTAAACTTTTCATTCCATTCATTCAAACGAAGGCAGTGGACAAGAGCTGAGAGTAGGCAAGGTTGATGCAACGTGGAGCAGGCGAAACATTGCATAGAGTCATAACCTTGCAACATGATTTTCAAGGAGAGAATATTCCTAGGGGAATATCTCAAAATATTCATAAAAGATTTTGTTGTGGAATCTGAAATTCTTTTGGGGTGTAGAGTTGATAGTGGTGGTAGCTAAGTTTATACTCATTTTACTCTGAATTTCACAAGGATTTCATGGTTGCATTCAAATTTGGGATTTGAGCAGCCTAATTTCAAGGCACTCCCATGATTGGAGGTATAATGATGTATTTTTCCATGTACTCATTTTCATTTTCGCTAAGATGAATGAAGAGGATTCCCCACTATTGAGGGAGGGTTCAAAGACGTAGTCCACATTGGACAAACTTCGTTATTAGATTTTGGATGCATTGTCTTTATGGTATCCATTTATGTTTCTTATTCTTTAAGCGTTAGCATATATGGTTTTTACGTGCTCCTTCATGGCATTCTAAAAACATAAATGAAAAAAATATCTCAGATCACTCAGCATGGGGATGACATCCACACCAAAAGACGGTATTCTGTATAGCCACATAATAAAGCATTAATACATTACTAGACCTTCACTAGTGTAATCATTCAAACATTAAAACTTATTTTAGAGTTCTAGAATAACATTAGACATATGGTAAACTAAAAAATCATAACCAAAGAGATAAATTCATACATAAGAAAATATATTTGAGGAAACCCAACAATCCATTCTATTGCTTTGGTGTAAAATAAGTAAATGTTTTAGACGCTACAAGGACAATTTCATATAATCTGGCTCACTAGCCATTAAGCTTTACACATAAAACAAAATGGGAAAGAACATATATTATAGAACCATCCAAAATTTACTATATATGATGGAAATTACATCAGAGGATGCCAAGCAACTATAGACTCATACATCAATGCTTAAGGCTACAGAAACACACAACCAAAAAGAGAGATACAAGCATAACATCACTCTCGTCTTCAGCAGCCACAACTTGAGGATTCATCGGTCCATCATCCAGTTGTCTCTTATGTTCATCAACCTTCTAACATCTGATCTATCTCAAACATCTCATTTTATTTATCCCTGGTAACCCCTTGAACCTTCTCGACCTTCTCCTTCATCCCTCTAGTTGTGCTATTGGCTTGCAAGCCATTAGGATATTTTCCACTGTCTTCCTTAGTTATCCCATGCCTATTGATAATATATCTCGCTATTTCCTCTACTCTGCTGACCTTCCTCTGCTTGCAAAATATATCTAACTTCCCCTGTCATGGCATCCCTCTCTAGCTTCACATGGCTTCAAAATCCTAACTACCTAACCTTCCGCGCACTTGTCCCTCTCTCTGGACATCATTATCTCCTTCCTGCGTGGTCCCTTCCTACACCATGCCTCTTCCTCCTATGAAAAATCCCTTTGTTACACACCATCTTTTCCTTCCACACTCCTTTATCCTCCAACATGGTCCTTCACTTATAAACAAAAAAAATCTAGGCTCCAACAGGCCCCCAACATAAAATTACGACTCATCCAAAGCCACTCAATCCTCCTTCCATGAGATGAGTTTCTCATATACGACCCTTTGTAAGGCCCTCAAAGTTTCTTCTTGCTCCTTAGTATTTTCCTTAAACTTTTTTTCCTTACTGTTATCCTTATGCATTGTTCTAGTGGTCAGATCCTGGGTGACAATGATTTACATCCTTGATACTTGCGCTCTACACACTCTTCAATAATTCAATACATTCATTTGTAACTACAAATACTTGATCCTGAAGGTCACTCCATGTATTTCTATCCTCGCGGAGCTTGTCACGTAGCTCTTTGAGTCATGACTTTTCTTGTATCACATTTTTCTTATCAACAAAGCTCATCGCACCCTCCCCTGCTCGATTTGATAGATTTGTTTGTCGACCTTCAATATTTTCTTAATATCTTGTACCATGATGAGAACTATTGACAGGGTGTTAAATAATTATTCGCCTTTCTCAATCGTGTCCTAGCATCATCTCTCGTACTCTTACATTTGTTCCTTGACTTGTTGAACCAATTCCATGTGCTTTTGTTCCTTCAACGATGTTTGCGGTTGTTGAAGTTTCTCTGCTTCTATCACCTATGCATGTAAACCATGTATCGCTTCCCTAATATTTGTTGCCACATCCTTGGTTAGAATAGATTCATCGATCAAACCCTCTATGATTTCCACATAAACCCATGTTAAGGCAGTGCACCATTCTGCCTTGTCTTCTGCTAGTTGCTCTTTCTCCTGGCACAATTCCTCCTAAGCTTTTTGTGCTTGTTCTAGTTCTCCCTAGTCACAATCAATCTATTTTTGAACTCCATTAGAGTTTTGTGTTGTAGCTGTGTCACTTCTTCCATATCCAGCCAAGACATTACCATGTTAATTTGAGTCATATCTGGAATGTATTGTCGCATGACCCCCTACCACACTTCCACGACTTTATTTGACAAGAAAAAATAACCTCAGGGGCTTATCAAATGGGGATGATTCAAGTTCCTATGGGAAGATCTAGGGTTGAATTCCAAATCCCGCAACGTGTAGTCCTTTGAGCTTTGATAAAACTACCTAGAGGATATTCTTGGCGGTTAATTCACTTACTATTTATTACAACTTGTCCAACTTTGTTGTTGCCACATCCTCAACTTACTCATGGATATTTTCAAAGTCATTTTTTGTTAAAATGATTTGGATGGGAGACGCGTGGGTAACCCTCTGCTTCTTTTTGGCTTGCGTTGTCAATGTGCTTCCTGTGCTACTTTTCAAAACTCTTTTTTTCCTAATGCTTCTTTTTCTCTTGTTGTTGATGGCCCTTCCTATGGATCCTGCATCAGAACAAGTGGAGAATGTACCTCTTGCTACTCTTGACCCAAAGGGGTCCCGTTAGTCTCTTCACCACTTGATATCTCTTCAACATCTGGAGTGTCCTCCACTAGTACTTTCTAAGTGGATTCCAAAGAGTCCACTATCTCATGAACCTCCTGTATAGTCAACCTATAACTTGTTATATGCTAGCATTCATTTGGGTCCCTGCATCGTAAGATCCAGATAAAGTGTGGGACAACATTAAACTACGCAACACCCTTTAACTTTACTACATTGTCCTCAGGGATTTGAGGTGTTTCCCAAATAGTCATGTGAAGCATGTCCCCATAAAGAAGGAAAATTATTATGTTTGTCTTGTTCTTCTCGGGTTATTCTGATTCCCCTAGGTTCTAGAACTATGCCACTAGAATGGGTTGAGGAGGGTCCTCTACTGGCTGAAAGCTCTATGGTATTTATTAGGAAACTAAATCAATCAAAATTAACATCCATGCATAATGGAATTTTGTGTTCCTCTCTAAGTGTCCAAGCAATCCTGTTGGAACTGATTCAATAGAAAATGTTCCTCATCCATCTTTTCTCCCTTAGTGCAAGGATTTACCACCATTATAACTCTGGTTGGAACCTCGTTCACCCTACATTTATGCAATAACTTGTAGGCTATTTCATGCATAAAAAATAAAGTGGTTGAACCATTAACCTGTGAAATAAATTCCCATGCTCAGCTTTCCCATGCTCAACTTTATAAATTCATTTTCATGTACATAGGACAGACAATCGTTTGTGTAGCAGACTGATGATTCGGACTCATCATCCTTTGATTTGGATGATCATCTGTTTGGAAATGATGTACATTTGAT
>APFE031542652.1:81390-93728 GCA_000404065.3 Pinus taeda
GTTGAAAACAGAGAGGCAAGTGTCAGAGGGGAAGTTTCTGGAAGATTCCATGATCTTCCACCTCGCAAACTGTCTCTACCATTTGTCCATTCTCACCCATCGCACCCTGCAGAGGGGCCATTCAGTATGCATCGCACCCTTTACACTGGGAAGGTGATATGCATCGCACCCTCTACACTGGGTATTCAGCATGGTCCAGTTTTGACCATTTCTGAGCAGTTTTTAGTGGAGAACTTCTGGGAGATGATGTAATCAGCTGACCTTGTTCCTTTAGGTAGTGAAGCAACACTTTTAGGGACTTAGGATCCCTTAGTTTATGGACATTTATCATTGGGGTGCAGTGCCCAAAAATGTCTATAACAATCCCCCATGAATATAGGCTAGCAGACACCTAATGACTACACTTACTTCATCCCCATGCCCAAATTGTGGGATGTGGAAAAGATTCCTAATACCACTCATCTCTAAAACATAGACCCATTCATGCGGCTCTAGTGTGGGTACATTACCTAATTTTTGCACTAATTGAAAATAATCTTGCAATTCTAGAAGTTGTTAGGGGTCATAAATATCGTGATCTGAATATTTAATAAATTCCAAACATCTTCGCATTTTCCCCTCTTGGCATACCCCAAGTGGGAGGGGAGGTATTTCTATTGTATACTTAAAATCCCTAGGAATTGTAATAAAAGCATGGGGCTCTTTTAGTAGTGATACATACCTCGACTCGACTATATATATGATGGTTAGAATTGGCTCAACCCTCTCTACACTTGGTTTTGCGTTGGTATCCTCTCGAGCTGTTACTAGACCTCAATTCTTTGGAGATACCTTACTGCACTATGCTCACTTAACCCGCCCTTCTACAAAAACAAGGGTTGCTTAGCACATGGTTTTCGCTCCTCGAAGGTTTGGATATCTTTCCCCATGGCCCAATATTTGTCACTCATGTTTTGATAACCTTAATCTTCACTGCTTAGATCGCCTTTAATTCAATCTTTCCTACTCTAAAACTTTTATCTCCTAGACTCCTGTCCATTTATTTCTAATTTACCCCCTCGATACTACAGTTGTATCACATGCATTCATTTTCCTGAATCGTACTTCTACGCATTCATTTCATGTTCCTAGGCTATCACCTTGTTACAACACCATGATCCGAGGTGGTTTTCTACTTTGACTAATGTATTCTCTCTATAGGTGAGGCATATTGACACAATTTCCCACAATGATCATTGTTCATTGATGGCAGTTTCCTCAAAGAATACCTTCCTTTTCAAATAATTACGATTTACCCATTCTAAACATATTTTTCCAAGTGTCCGTCGAATTATGTACCATCCACATCTCTAGTTATCCACTTCTGATGTGACCAACGTCTGCACATATGCAACATATGTCACTCCATTACTTAGCATTGTTTCCACTTCCTTTCTTTGTGCAAACTTATGACTGGTAAGGTGGACCCCAACATTGTGCATTTGCCAGTCTACTAGCATTGATACACAATATCTCCTCTGATGTGCAACCTTCTATTATTCCAAATATATTCTATGAACTACTAACTCCTACTCAAATGAATACCATTCTAAATTTCTTATAAACGACCATTAGCGTACCTTATTTCTATACAAATGGTAGATTGTCTCTTGACCCTATTTATGAGTGTTGCGTAGGAGCCTTTTTGTCCCTATATAGTTTTAGTTAACTCCCATTGAAAAACCCCTCACACGGTGTACCATCCAAATTCTTTAGCAGGACCACACCTGCATATGTCACATGTTGGATAATATAAGGTCCCATCCAATGCATCTGTAACTTCCCTGGATGCCTTAAAAACTTAATTTCATATAACAACACCAAGTCCCCAACTCATAATATCTTATACTTAATGATTGTATCATGGCAGGCCTTATCTTGGGCCTTTTGTACCTCCTGGTGGAAGCTAGCTAGTGCTCGGTTTTCTTCCAACTGTAGTAGCTCCTATAACCTATGATCTATTGCACCAGAATCTGCCAGCTATATAGCTACCACAATGTGCAGACTCGGTACCAAGAACTCCATGGGCATAACAACCTCTTGTCCATACAATAATTAAAAGGGTGTCTTCCGAGTTGACTTCTTGCATGTAGTCTTGTAGGCCCACAAGACCATGGGGATCCTTAAGTCCCAATCGTCACGTTGCAGATTGTATACCTTAGTAAACACAGTCTCCATAATTTTATTAAATTCCTCCACCATTCCATTATCTTGGCAATGATAGTGAGTACTTGTCTGGTGATAGATCTCAAATTCCTCTACTAGCACTGCAATAGCCTTGTTCAGGAAGTGAGTGCCTTGATCACTAATTAATACTCTCAGGCATCCAAACATAGTTACAACATTTTCAAAAATGAATCATGCAACTATTTTTGTGCTATAATCCTTCATCGTCACAACTTCTTTCCATCTGGTTAAGTAATATGTAGCAGTAATTATATATTGTGCTCCAGTCCTTCTTGTTGGTGGGTCAATTAGTCCCATAAAATCAATGACCCTTTTGTCAAAATGTTGCATTGTGAGTTGGGAGGCTAACAGAATTTAATCTCGACGTGGTGACCTCCCCACTTGCTAGAATATGTTGCAATTTCTACAAAATTCCATGGCTTCAACATGTAAACCAGTCCACCATAACCCTGTGTGCAGGATCTTCTATGTGGTAGGTCACCTTACATAGTTTCCCCTTGTAACGCCTGCATGCGCCTTAGCCAAAATCATAAGATGTTCTCACTCCATGACACACCTTTGCAAAGTTCCATATGCCCCTAACTTATATAGTGATCCCGCAATTAATTGATAGTCGATTACTTTCATTACTAGATAATTTTTCTATAGTACAATATAATCCTCTAGTGTTGCGCATGTACTCAGAAAGTGTGTAATATCTAAAAAGTAGTCATCTACCATAGTCATAGAAAAAATATGCCCATCCAACATATTGTCCTCCAGTTTTTGTGACTCTTCACCCGAATTCAAACATGACAAGTGATTAGGCCCTACATTTGATCTTCCTAGCTTAACCACCACTTGGAAATCATACTCTTGGAAGTAGAGTATCCATCTACAAATCCTCCCCCCCAACACGGGCTTTTTTTATGAGGTACTTTAGTGTATAGTTTGAACTTGTTACCCAATAGGTAGTGTCTAAACTTCTGAATAGCATACACCGTCGCCAATCATTCCCTTCCAGTTGTGATATAATTTTGTTCAGTCGTCGACAACTTCTTGCTGGAAAAAGAGATAGGATGATCAATCTCTCCTTCCCCAGGTTGTGCCAATATTGTTCCAAATGCGATGGACGATGTGTAGGAATTCACATGGAAGTCCTTACTTCAAACCAAAAATACTAGTATAGTCACAAACACTAGTTTCTCTTTAAAGATGTCCAAGGCTCGCTGACACTCCTCAGTGTTGGCAAGAAAAAGTTCCCTAAGATAAGGGTTGACCACCTCAACAGATCAAAGGCAGACTATTAACAAGAAGTATATGTTCAAGCATGAAAACTATGAAAACTACTACATTTGGCTTTGAAAGAAGTACCTGTAGGTCCTACGTTTGATGTCGATCTCGTAGGGTCCAAACCCTCTACTTCCTCCAAAGTGATCATACCTGCAACACAATTCAGAGAAGCATAGACATAGCAAGTAGTTCAAAATGCGTGCATAATAAACATGTTAGATCATCAAGAATAAACATATAAATCATGATATATTAGACATGAATCATAAAAAACATGAGATCATAAAATTCCAGGAACAAGACAGAGCTTCTTTATTGATATCAACAAATATGAGTGGAAGAATACAACCTGATCTGACCACAACACCAACGAAACCTTCTCTGGATCTATCCAGCCCAAGCCTCAAAGATCACCTCTCAGCATGTGCAAAAGGATGCAATATAAAGGAAGATGAACATATTTGCAAGGAAACAAGGGTTTTCTATGACTAGGAGTGCAGGAGGCACAAGGAAAATCAGACTTGATCTAGGGACAAAAGGGCTATAATGTCGATATCCTATCTCCTTATATGATTTAGGCCTTCCCATGAGGTGTATACATACCACAAGAATTAGTTGATTTAGTTAGGCCACGGGCTCCTATAGGTGGGATTTCGGTGAACCCATAAACCCCACCTAAGAAATAGGAAATATTTTTATTTTTTTCATATTTTGAATTATGTACGCGGGTTCTGTATTATGGTACCCATGTGTGTACGCAATTTTGTAAGGGAAGAGTCATATATAGAATTGAAAATATTTTTTTTTAATAAATGATCAAGTTTGAATGGGAAAGGGTTTCCCAAGACCATATCAGAGCATCATAACTACAAGATTGTTGAATGATGCTATAACACTCGGTCCATTGGAAATCTATCCCTTTCTTCAATATATTCTCCACAGTTGTTGTTATCTTAACATAATCCTTGTATGAATTTCTGATAATACCATGTATTCCCCAAAGTAGATTGCAATCGTCGAACTGAGGTAGGTGGTGATAGGTCCACTATTACAACAATCTTAACGGGATCCACCAAAAACCATTGCTTGCAAACAACATGTCCATAAAAGATACCAAAGGTTGCACAAAATATGCATTTCTTAATATTGAATGAAATTTTTAGCTTTCCGCACCTATCCAACATCAGGCATAGTACCTTAATATGCCACTTCAACATACTCAAGACTATCCAATCATTCAAGTAGACTTCTAAAAATTTATGAATGAAATATTTGAATGTCGTAACCACTATGCGTGAGAAAATTTCTGGCCCATCATTCAATCTGAATGGCATCACAGTGTATCGAAAACATCCCCATTCCATTTCAAAGGTGGTTTTATGACAATCTTCCTTAGCGATATTTACCTAATGATAGCCAAAAAATCCTTCGGTGAAGGAGTAAGCCTCCTGCCCACCCACATTTTCCAATATCTCATTTATAAATGGAGTAGGAAAGGAGTCATGTGCACATGCATCATTCAACTTCCATAGGTCCACTCAAATCCTTATCTCACCTGTCTTCTTGTTCTTAACCACCATTGGGCTTATCCATTCTGACTCCTCCATAGGTTCAATAATACATGCTTGCAACATTTTATCTAATTCTCGCTTGACCTTCTCCTTATAAATTGGGTTAATTGGATAAGTTCATTGCTTCACAAGCTTATCATCAAGCTTCAAGGTGATCCTCATCTCTTCTAATTCCCCAACAATCCCCTTCATCTCTTCAAATGTGTTGAGGAATAGGCATTTGTATTTGTGCAATAGGTTTGACCTTCTCAACTATCTCATCATCCTAGTAGTCCCCAATTGCAACCATCTTGGGACTCTCTTATGTCCTAATTTTCACCTTTCGGGTCTAGGTGTGTGTACTTATTAAACTGCAATGAGGGTCCATCTACTGCGTGTTCCCCTTCAACTTCTAGAATTTGGATATTCCAGGGATCATCCTCATCTTCTCCTTATTTTTCAACTTTATAACATTATAAAAACTCTTTCAAACGCTACAAATCTTTATGCGTAAAACACGGTGGCTCATTCTTCAACATTGTTGACTCCCTTATAGCGAAAATTCTATGTTGCAACACCTTCAAGGTTTCGTCAAGTGTTGTTTCCTCTACTTCAAAGCTAAACACAGCTCTAAAACTATGTGCCATCTTGTTCCAATCTTGTATTCCTCAGTGTACATCTAACTCAATATATCGATTGGTAGGAATGGTGTCCAACATGTGTATGAATTGTTGTACCCACTCCTGTTGTCACAGACATCCTTTGGTCCACATTGCGACACACCTCTTCAAGTGTGTTCTTTGGCATTCCATGCCTGAGTAATTTTCCCCATGAACCCTAGAATTAGTCAGAAATCTAATACTCATCAATTTTTTTACACTGTTTCAATCTCGCAACCTGGTATTTATGCACAACCCGCCACCTAGCTAGGATTGCATGCAACGAAACATCTAGCACAGGAATCCTCTGAGACTTTGGTACCTAGTCTTAAAAATCTTGTAAATATATATATATATGTGTGTGTGTGTGTGTGTGTGTGTGTGTATATATATATATGTGTGTGTGTGTGTGTGTGTGTGTTGTGTGGTATATATATATACATATATATATATATATATATATATATATATAATTATATATATATATATATATATATATATATATTATATATATATTATGTATAGTATATATATATATAATATATATATATATATATATATATATATATGTATATATATATATATATATATATAATGTATATATATATATAGATATATATATATATATATATATATATATATAATATATCTCTATATATAGACATATATATATCTCTATATATATAAATATATATATACATATATACTATATAATATAATATATAATATATATATATATACATATATGTAGATATATATATATATATATATATATATATATATATATATATATATCAGATACCCCGTCGAAGCAAGGTGGATTGTATACCTTGGTACCTATTCAACGCGCCATTATAGTGATGTGTCCGCACCTCCACATACTAACCTCACACAATCTGTTCTACCAATTTTTCAATGCCCTTCAGCATCGAAGGCACAAGAATCAATCTTACACCCACTCAACACTCCATCAATTGTAGGATTTATGTAGTCCTCTCATCGCTTTGTCACATTATAGACATTTTCCATCTCCTCCTGACTCACTCACCTTTAACTAGCTAAACATACCAATCTCCTTCGCATGGATCCAATGGTCCTATCACTTGAACATCTCCACCTTCAAAGATCATTTGTCTTTTCTTTAGATTAATGATTACCTAATTGTCGAATTACCAATTGATCCCCAGTAGAGTAGGGTATCGATCAATGTCATCCACAATCTCTATGACTTCAAAATTGGTAGTATTTAACACCCCATTGATATTCACCGGTACTCCTAAAATCTTTCAATAGGAAAAATACAATGATGATTTTCCAACCTCAGTTGAATTTGAGACCAAGTCAACTTTGGTTTCCCCGTCATCTCCCAAGTATTTTTTCTAAAATATTTACATTTGACCCTAGGTCTATTATGATATTTTCCATCTTGTACTCCCTAATTTATGCGTCAAATCAAAATTCTTTACTGGTTCTTTTCTTGTGAGCCACTTGGTTCACTGCATGCGGTGAGGCTCACATAGTGGTTGCTTCAAATCCTTTAGCACATTTTTCCACCAACTTTCTAAAATTTTCCAGTGCTTAGGAGTCCTTTACTAACTCTAAACAATGGTGAAGTATATTTTGAACTGGATCTGCCATTTGTTAATTTTTATGATTGTTCTATGTTTTATCAGTTACTTTAACCCAATTTACTTATTCATTAACAATGCATCCAATTAATAACAACGTAACCAATCATAAATTGTAATTGAAGATAGAAAAATATATGTAATGAGAAAGAATACAACAACATAACCATAAGAGATAGCAAATTGGTCCAAGACCAGGGAAAAACCCCACAATGGGGAAACCTTTTCAAATCTTCTTCTTTAATAGATCATCATAAAATGTTTTCAGCAGAGAGTACAATGAGCCCAATACATATATTTGCAGCAAATATTTACAAAATATATCTACAAATCTACATATCTATATAATAGCATATAGAAACCCATATCTACCAAATCACTGAAGCCAACTGAAGCCAACTATCAAACCCAAATTGACAACCCTGGACGCTCTCAGCAAAACTGATTAAAACTCTCTAGATGCTCTCTTAGATACCATGTGAGGGCGTTTGTGACTACTTGGACGCTCTTAGGCAGACTTTGTGCATGCATCTGAGGTCAAACTCACCCATATCTTTTCCAAACCCTTGGAGGCTCCCTTCTAGTTATTGTGTTTGCGTCCAGGATTGTTTGGACGCTCTTAAGACCACTTTGTCCGAGTGTCCGGGGACCGACACCTTCACGTCTACTTCTTAAACCCTGGACGCTCTCTTAAGCTTTTGTGCGAGCATGTAGGGGTCTCTAGACATTGTCTTGACCACTACATGCTAGCATCTAAGGGCTAAATTCCTAGTTTTGTGCCAGCATCTAGGAATCAGAAAACCTTAGATGAGTGTGAGCTCCACCCTTGTGATTTTGGGTCCTTGTGCGAACTCCTTCCGTTAGACCTATGCGAACCAAGACAAAAGAGAAGAATAGAAGATGGCTTGATCAATGTGATGAAATGAGATTGAGGTCGCTTCTAATTATATACTTTCTCAAGGGTCCACTTGGGGTTGAGGCTGACCTAACCAATTTCACATGTGCTTAGGGCAGACCCATTCCATAATACATGTACGAATAAAATAATTCAAAAATCAACTTTTGCTTAACCAAATCAGTTGATCTTTAGGTCGATTTTGGTCGTCTCGTAAGAAGGAATTTAATGCAAGCATCATCTCAGTCATCTGAGCTATCCAATGTGGAATTTGAACCTATTTTAAAAAATTAGCACTCCCTCTCAACTAGGAAGAATTCCACCTTCCTATATCTATCAGTTGATCTTCACATCATCCTGCCATGTTGTCGTCATGCCTTGGTTGTCTTTGCTCAACTCTATCTACTAGAAATTTCTCGAATCTAAAAGAAGAAGAATTGGGGAGCAATAGCTTCCACCCATACCGATTAATAGGATAACTCATCATACAGGGGAGCACATCTTCGACCCTGAAATCTCATCAGGGAGCTCATTCTCAACCTAGAACATCAAAGGGGAGTAACTCTCAACCCAATCCTATTGCCTACCAATCTTCCTATCAATGACTCTCAGTAGTCATGTGGTAGAACACCTACATAATAATTGACTTGGGTTGCACACCCAAAGTACACTCTCAACTCGTTGGCCAAACGAGGATCGTATTCTCGGTAAGCCCTGCTTGTGGGTATGATTCCAACTGGTGTATACTCTGTAAAGACCAGACATGGGAGAAGAATTATTCAACCTTATGAAGATAGGGGAGAAACATCTTCAACCCTATGGGTAACATATAGGGGAGTACCTTATTTTCCATAGATTCCTCAACCCCAGGAGCCCTCTATCTCAATTCCTCACCCTGGGAGCTCAAACAGGGTAGGAAGAGTTGGCTCAGTGTCCTCGATTAGCATTTCCCCTTATCCAGAGGGGCCACACCCATCAGTCCAAGCTTCTCTTTGAAGACCAAGAACTTTCCTTTCTGTGAGCCTTGGTGAGAATATCTGCAATCTGTTCAGTTATCGAAATGTGATGGAGTCTAACATCTCCTCTTTGCACCATGTCTCGGATAAAATGATATTGAATCTCAATGTGCTTGGACTTGTCATAGAACACAAGATTCTCTATGAAATGGATCCCAATATTGTTGTCACAATATATCCTTGTAGTGTCTAGGACCTACTCAAATAGCTCTACAAAGAGCTTCTTCACCCAAACTACTTCGTAGTTATCCATGCTAGAAGCAATGTATTTTTCTTCAGCAGTGCTCAATGATACAAACATTTGTTTCCTGCTCATCCAGGATATCATGGCAGATCCAAGGCTAAAACAACATCAAGATGTACTATTTCTATCGATAATGTTTCCTACCCAATCATCATCAATGTATCTAAGAAGTTGAACATCTCCAACCAAATATCTCAGAACAAGTGTGATCGACCCATGAAAATATCTTAATACATGTTTGGAAGCTATCCAATGTGCATGGAGGGGCTCAGTCATGAATTGAATTAATGTGTTTACTACATAGCATATATCTGGATGGGTGTTCACAACGAACATCAAAGCCCCCATCAATTTTCTATACTCATATGGATTTGCCAAATCAGGTCGTGCAGCTTTTCCACATAACTTCTTGAAGTTCATTTCCCTCGATGTAGCCATGGATTTCCATTCGGACATTCCAAATATTTTCAACAGATTTACAATGTATTTTCCTTGTGAAAGGAAAATCTCACCAGGCCTTTGCCACACCTCAAGGCCTAGAAAGTAGTGCATGAGTCCAAGGTCCTTCATTTCGAATTCAGAGGCTGGCTCCCTCTTACACTCGATCATCGGAGGCTCACTACCTGTCAAGAATAGATCATCAACATATAAAACCAAAAAAATGGCATACCTTTGAATACCTTGAATTATAGTTTGGGACCGACATTTATTCTTGTGAATCCCAACTTCATTAAGTAATTGTCAATGTGTGCATACCAAGCTTGGGGAGCATTTTTCAAACCATAAAATGCCTTCTTCAACCTGCAAACATGTTTTCTTCAATCTTCCACTTCAAATCCTTGTGGTTATTCAACATATACTTCTTCCTATAACATGCCATGCAAGAAAGTATTCTTTACGTCCATTTGATGAAGATTCCATCCTTGACTAACAGCAAGGGATATCCTTAATCCTTGAGTCAAATGGATGGTTGTATAGTGAGCCACGGGAGAAAATATGTCATCATAATCTTCTCCCTCCTTTTGAGAGAAACCTTGAGCTACGAACCTTGCTTTGTATTTCTCAATGTTTCCATTAATTCCATGTTTGATCTTGAATAGCCACTTTGAAGCCACAACAAATTTCCCATTCGATCTTGGCACAACATTCCTGGCAATAACATCCTTCCAAACTTGTTCTTTTACTGCTTCTTCAAATGAGGACGATTCGACTTGAATCACAGTGCTCATGGCTACAACATATCCCTGATACGTGCATGGTTGCTTCATTTCTTTGAATGATCTTGGGAACATTTCTTTCAGCATTTTGTGGAGTATCACAAAGCCAAAGTGGTCCCTTCCTAGTAGGAGGATCATTTGGAGGAGGATCTAATGGATCCATAGGATCCATGGGATCATTAACCATATCAAACATAGGCACAAAAGTACCATCTATAATATCTCAATCATCATTATCTTCCTTAGGAGGAGGAGGCAGAGGAAGATCCCTTGCTTTTCCAAGAGTTGCATCTTCATCGAAAGTTACGTCCCTACTAATTTCAACTTTCCTATGACCATGAATATATATTTTATATGCTTTAGAATTTTCACAATAACCCACAAATGTACCTTTTCTTCCTGTAGCTTCCAATTTGTTCCTTTTCTCCTTCAACACATGAAAATATACAGGGAATCCAAATATATGAATAGGACTAATATGGAGCTTGACACCTATGAATATGTATTCAAAAAGGAGATTTGACACCTTTTGATCATGGAGCATGGTACAGGAAAGTTCTAATATAGACATGTTCTTCCTTTCAGTTAAACCATTATGTTTAGGAGTATATGGTGCAATTGTTTACTTCTTGATTCCTTCTTTCTTGCAAAATTCTATGAATTCGCTTGACATGTATTCCCCTCCATTGTAGAAGCTTAAGACTTTGATTCTCTTTCCTATTTGATTTTCGATCAAGGCTTTTAATTCCTTGAATATTTCGAAGGCTTCATCTTTGTGCTTAAGGTAGTATATCCATTCCTTTCTTGAGAAGTTGTCAATAAAGGTGATGCAGTAGAGATGATGACCAATGGAATGTACCAGCATCGGGCCACATATATCAGAGTGAATGAGATGGAGGTTGTCATTTGTCTTGTTCTTACTAGATGGAAATGGTCTCCTAGTTTTCTTTCCAATCGCACAACCTGGAAAAAATCCATCATGATGAGCTTGAACATCGAGAATACTTGAGACCCGTTTCTGCAATTTTGGAAGAGCATTATAGTGTAAATGAGTCATCCTGCAGTGCCATAACTCGCTCAGATGATTGGTATTATGAACAAATGCTAGAAGTGGCCTTCCAGTGACTCTATAGATTCCTTCAAATCTCGATCCTATTGTGAATGCATCTCTCATAGGTGAATCAGCACGCCAAGTCAAAACTTTTCCTTTGATGAAGGAAATCCCCATCCCTTTATCTTCCAATGCGGATATAGATACAAAAATTTTCATTAATCCCTGCACATACATAACATCATGCAGTAGAACTGATTCCCCATAATTCAACTGAAATTTGATGGACCCAAAGTCTTTCACAATATGAGTGGAGTTGTCTCCAAGAATGATCTTCAGCTTAGTCTCCCTCTCTACTAGATTAGAGAGGACTTCCTTGTATCCATAGAAATGATGAGTTGACCCGCTATCAACCAACCAACTTTCCCACTGATCCAGGTGGATATTGGTGGCCACCCACCTATTCCACCTAGACCTATAGTTTGTTTCATCTGTTTCCTTGTTTATTTCATCATTTACTATTGTTATCAGTTTTTTGGGTCCGGAACTTCTGGAGTATTTTTGACACCCCCCCCCCCCT
>APFE031542652.1:94101-110039 GCA_000404065.3 Pinus taeda
AAGATAAGCTACCATCGCCGAAGATAGTTTATTCCATTATGTTTGTTAGCATAGTCCAATATTTTTCTATCAATGAAATGAAGTGTTATTTTTTATACATCTTTGTATTTATTGTTATATATGTAATTTTTTGCATTCTTATTTAAGTTTGGAACAGTGGTATCAGAGCAGTCTTCTCTTTCTTTGTTTTTATTTGCATGTCCCCAACGAAGTGAGGGTATAAGGAGTTAGGGCTCGATCTAGTTGAACTCTTGCAAGACCAGCCTCACAAACCCCAACGATTTCCCATGGTGGAAGAAAAGAAAGAAGAGGGGGCAGGATATCCTTTCAAAATGTTTCTCGAGGAATCCCTCGAGTGACAAAGCAACGCAATGATGGATAACTTTGCCTAGATTCTTCGAAGACTACCCACTGGTAACGCATCTCCATCCAGCAGCCATTCTTGAGGCACCACTCCTTTTAAGGTACAAGTTAACTTCGATATTCCCATATTTGAGTGCCAGATAGATGCATACATCATAGATAAATAGTTAAATCCATTGGAAGGATAATTTTCAGTTCATGACTTTTCCAATCGGGAAAATATTACTTTTTCACTTCTCAAAGTCACCCCACATGTCAAAGACTGGTGGGAAACATACTGTGAAGAAAAGGACAAGAGTGAACCCTCATCATTTTCAGCCACACCCACTTTGGATTCTTTCCGAGATGCCATCAAGGGACAATATTACCATTTCTAGAGCTATGAAGATAAATAGATAAACTGGACCACACTACAACAGGAAAGGGACCAAGATATGCCATAGTTCACGAATTTTTTCCATACCCTTCGCATGAAGCTAGGTATCAAGGATTCTAAGTGGCATTTGGTACTCAAATACCACGACTATGTACACAAGTACATCCAGGATGAGATGGATTTCCTAGACATGTCCTTGCTCGACACGACGTACTGATACACTGTCAAGATTGAGCAGAATTTGGACTTTGGATGTGTGAATATGAAGCAAGGGAAAGGTGCCCAAAAAACACAAAGAAAAGGACTGATCCAAGGTGGGGCTAGCTGGGACAACCCACCTAAGCCGCAAGCAAAGAAAAACAGTACGAGACAAATAAGGACACGAGAAAATGGGGTGAGTGTCAACCCAAGCAGTCACTGGAGGCCGAGTTGAAGGCCTCTGAATCAAATGCATGTTCCAACTTTGAGTCAGAACCCAATAAGGGGAATGAAAAAGGGAAGCATATCATCAATGCGAAGCCCAATGCCACTGTGGCCACCACTAAGACCCAAAAGAATGAGCCTGAAAATCTAAAGGAGGGGGTACACCTCTTCCACTCACAAATGTGGGTGAAGTGTTCTCCACTGTAGTTCATTGTCGAAAGTGGGAGCCAAAAGAACCTCATTTTAGCATAGGTCGTGAAGCGGTTGAACCTAAATAATACAACACATCGATAGTCATACACCATCAGATGGCTTCACCAAGGATGATATTTCAGTGCCAGCCAATAGTGTTATCTTCTCTAGAGCATCAAGACCTTCACAGATGAGGTACTGTGTGATGTTTCTCCTCTTGAAGTTTGTGATGTATTATTAGGACAACCATACTTGTGGAAGTGACATGTTGTATATGAGTCTAGGCCTTTCTCTATGATTATTACTTTCACTAATAAGTTATATAGGATATTGGAGGCAACCCCGCCTACCTCCATCTCTTTAATCACTGCAAAGCAATGCAGTAAGATCATTTCCTAGACCAAGATTATTTTTTTCCTTATGATTCACCATCAGGGAAAGAAGAAGGTTGTGGCCACAACTTCCAGACAAGGCTCCTCCTCACAGCAATAGCAAATGGACAAGGTTGTGGAGGAGTATAAGGACATTTCTGCCTCACCTACAGGGGTACCTCTACATTGTCAGGTCAAGCACTCCATCGATCTGACACCGAGCGCGATGCTGCCCAATGGACCAATCTATTGATGCTCTGTTCTGGAGAATGATGAGATCAAGAGGCAAATTCAAGAACTGTTGCAGAAAAGGAACATTAGGAATGACTCATCACCCTGTGGGAGCCCGATTGTATTGGTACATAAGAAGGATGGGACCTAGAGACTTTGTATTGGCTATCGGGAACTAAACAAGATCAATGTTTAGAATAGGTACCCAATCCTGCAGATTGATGACCTTCTAGACCAAATAAAAGGGCCCAAATATTTTAGCCAGATTGACTTGAAGTCAAGTTATCACTAGGTGCCTATTGAACCCTCCAATGTGTGGAAGGATGCCTTCAAATCCAATGAAGGCCTTTTTGAATGGTTGGTCATGCCTCTCGGGTCGACGAATGCCCCTGAAACCTTCATCAGATTGATGGAAAACATCTTGCGATCATTCACCAATGCATTCATGGTGGTGTATTTAGATGACATCTTGATCTTCAACCTGAGCTAGGAAGAGAACCTCCATCATATTCGACAGGTCCTTCAAACCCTGCGACAACACAAGTTGTGTGCTAACTTGGATAAATGCACTTTTGGCATCACCCAGGTTCAATATCTGGGGTACATCATTGATGAGCACAGGGTGCATGTGGACCCAGCCAAGATACAAGTCATTCGGGATTGGCCAGCCCCAACCACTCTAACAGAGCTCCGCAACTTTCTGGGTCTTGTCAATTTCTATCACAGGTTCGTGTTAGGGTTCTCTCATATCACTTGGCCTTTAAGTCAAGTCACCAAGGGCGGAGCAAAAGCAAAGTTTTATTGGTCTGAAACCCAACAACAGGCATTTTCCAACTTGATGCATCGCCTCTTATCTGCACCAGTGCTCACATTACTAGACCTGTAACAACCATTTGAGATTGAGACAGACGCCTCCGATTATGCTATTGGTGTAGTTCTTACTCAACTAGGGAATCTAGTGGCTTACCATAGTAAGAAACTTTTAGACATAGTCCAAAAGTATCCCAGTTATGACAAAGAAATATATTCCATTATGCATGTCTACCATCAATGGAAGAATTACATTCTAAGGAAGGAAATGATCATCTAGACAAACCACTGACCCCTACAGTTCATACAAACATAAGGGAAGTTAAAGAATGAATGTCATCAGAAATGGTCCAACTACCTGAAATAGTCCCATCTGAACATTAAGTACAAGAAGGGCAACACCAATAATATTACAAACTACCTCAGTCGACCACCAATCATGGCACTGATCACTGTGCTCGACTCCTTTGGGCACGAGACTTCAAAGTGGCCATAGCTTTACCAGAGCGATCTAGAATTTGGCAGCACATACCAGACACTCCTGGAAGGGAAGCAAGTTCCAAATTTTTACCTTTAGGATGCGTTGTTATGCCACCTAGGACACATCTGTCTTCCTTCAAGCGAGCACGCCAAGATGATTTTGGAGGTGCACTAAATTTAGGTCGCTAGACATTTCAGACTAGAGAAAAAAATGGCGGTACTGCATAAGTATTTTTATTGGTCGAAAATTCATTAGGATGTTGGGAAGTAAATTAGATCTGGCACCACCTGTGCCATTGCTAAACCAACCGTCAAGAAGCAAGGCTTATATACTCCTCTACCTACTCCTAGTCAACCTTGGGAATATATCTCCATAGATTACATGTCGGGCCTTCCTTCTACTAAGCTTGACAACGACTGTGTTTTCGTGGTTGTTGACAGATTCTCTAAGATGGACTAGGATTTCAGCCATTATGTCCCATTGATGTGGCCATACCATTTGCAGCCTCTCAAACAAATTTGGTTCACGTTCTTTTCGAGGCTGACAAGGCTAACAGTTTCATTGAGCGCATTCAACAAATATACCAGCAGGTCCATGATATATTGGACAGATCCAATGCTAAGTATAAGCAACACCATGATCAACATTGAGTGCTGCACAAGTTCCAGGTGGGTGACAAAGTTTTGCTACATTTGTAGAAGGATTGCCTTGTTGGATGCCATCACCAGCTTCGCTAGTTCCAATATGGGCCATACACCATCACCAAGGTTGTCAGTGACAACACCTTGAAGCTCAACATCCCACTATTCCTTGGTTTGCACCCGGTGTTCAATGTAGACCGCCTTCGGCCATACTTTCCACCATTGTTGGACACATCTGATATTGCAGAGTAACTCACACCAACAGAGCTCAACCCATACTACATGGAACATGCCACAACTGATCAACTCAAGAACACTTTCCAACAGAGGATCAAGCTATATCGATTTGTCAAAACATGCCAACTCCTTCACCAAATCAAGTGGTTCACCACGGACCAGGTTCAACAGAAATTTACTCACCTCATGGAGGCTTTGCAAGCAATGGGGAACATTGATTTCTAAGGGGAGAGGAATGATCTAGGTGGATATTGGTGGCCACCTACCTATTCCACCTAGACCTCCAGTCGATTTCATCTATTTCCTTGTTTATTTCAACATTTATTGTTTTTAGCAATTTTTCGAGTCCTCAACTTCCGAAGTAGTTTTGACCCCCTAAATGATGTTTTTTTCAGGTCCGCTAGACACCCATGAGCATAGGCACGACCTACTGCAAATCTTGTAGTACTCAAAGAGAACTTTCCAACAAGGTATCATACACGCCAAACGGAGATAATATGACCAAGTTACAACCCCGATAAGTTGGTTGCCATTCTTTATGGTTTTTTCTTGTTATTCAATAACAAATAGGCCCTTAAGCCTCATTGTAACACAATTCATAGGAATGTAGCCATCACATATCTTCTTAGAGATAAGCTACCATCGATCGAGCTATTTTATTTCCATTTTGTTTGTAGGCATAGTTCAATATTTTTCTAGCAATGAAATGAAGTGTTATTTCTACTACATCTCTATATTTATGAGTATATTTGTAATTTTTTGATTTCTTGTTTAAGTTCGGATCACCCACGAATCTGGTGGAGGAGAACTAGTAAGGGAAAAAACAAGAATGTATTCAGATTTATTTACATCATTACTTTCATACTTGGGAGCCCTTGACTTCTTTTGAGGAGGATGATCTTCTTCACAATCACTTGAGGAGTCTCTTCTTCTTCTTTCCTATCTTCTATTGCATTTATTCCTTTGATTGTCTTTTCTTATTTTGTTATTGTTGTTTCTTCTGGTGTTGTAACATGGCCTCTTTCTCTTATCGGGATAGTCTCATGCATAATGACCTTCCTTGTGGAAATTGTAGCATTCAATATGAGATAGCGATTTGTCATTCCTTCCTTTTTTATTTTGAGAAGGACACTTCCTTGAGGGACCTCCTTTCTCCTTCTTACTTTTGTCATGAGTGATATATGCAACGGGCTCTCCCTCTTCCTGCTTTTGAATCCTTCTCTTGTTATTATCCTCGATTCTTCTTAAGAAATCTTCCCAACGATTTCATCAAATGACGAAAGGAAATTACTACTAGTTCCCTGTCACGCACATTCTCTCCAACTCTCTACAATTGATATCTAAGAAGAGAGATCCTCATAATGTAGGATTGAACAACTTCTCCTTTGTTCATCTTGATTTCCTTAAGTTGAACTTTCAAGGTGATGATCTCATTCAATTTTTTTATTTCATACATGTCGGCTATCTTATCATACATGTCTTTAGAATTTCTTAAATTCCCAACATATGCAAGTAAATGATCTTGTAAACTATCAGCTATAATTTGCTCTGCTTTGGACTCACATTTCTTGTACCTCTTCTTGAGGGAAGCGGAGGCATTTTCTAGAGGCTCGGGAATCCTTCCTTGAATGTATTCCAACACATCATTGTTGTGAGCTATAATCTCCAACCGGGCTTTCAATGCAACAAAGTTTGATGCATCACCCAACTTTGCATGCTCCTTGAAGGTAGAGGAATACTTCTTGACCTTGACTAGGCAATCTTCCTTCTCATAATGAGGGCTTCAATACTTGTCTTGTTTAGGGATTGTCCTTCACCACATCTTTGATACCTTATTAATTTTCTAATTTTTCTATGTTGTATCAGTTACTTTAGCCCAATTTACTTCTTCATTAACAAGGCATCCAATTAATAACAATGTAACCAATCATAAATGGTAACTGAATTTAGAACAATATATGCAATGAAAAAGAATACAACAACACAACAATAAGAGATAGTAGATTGGTCAAAGACCAGGGAAAAATCCCACAAGGGGGAAACCCTTTCAAATCTTCTTCTTTAATAGACCATCATAAAAAAAATTCAACTACTAGTACAATGAGCCCAATACATATATTTGCAGCAAATATTTAGAAAACAGATCTACAGATCTATATAACAGCAGAGAGAAACCCAAATCTACCAGATCACTGAAGCCAATTGAAGCCAACTATAAAACCCAAAGTCAAAACCCTAGACGCTCTTAGTAAAACTGTCTGTGTGCATCTAAAACTCTCTGGACGCTCTCTCAGACACTATGTGAGGGCGTCTATGACTACTCAAATGCTCACAAGGAGACTTTGTGCATGCTTCCAGTGTAAAACTCACCCAGATATTCTCCAAACCCTCAGACACTCCCTTCCAGTTACTCTGCATGCATCCAGGACTGCCTTATGGTGTAGGAATATCCTTTCTGTAGATAAAGACGATCCCTCTAGCCCAAGAGAGTGGGCCTAGCCACAAACAAGACAATCTAATAGGGCATACCTCTTATAATTCTAATCCACTTGTTGGTGATCTTGCTTCCTTGCTCCAGCTTCCTTTCGTTCCTTTCGTTCAAGTACCTAAAACAAACATGCAAGAAACAATAACAAACGTGATAACATAAAATCGAATCCAATATGCTTAAAAGGTCAAGGAGTTCTAAGCTATCAAATGTAATATTACACCCGATATAGGAAATAAACCATTAGTTGTATTAAAATAAACTTCAAAGGAAATACAACCGAAGACTTGACGTTGGAGATCTCCTTTGTGATATCCAAGTCCCACTACACACCTTTTCGACACTCTTTTCCTCCTTTAGCTTGACATGAAATGGATTCCAAGCTCTAAATCTCTCTCCTCATGCTTTAGCTACCAAAGACTAGTCTTTTCTCATCTAAGACTAATCTTCTTCTATCAAAAGCTAAAGATTTCAGAATTTTGTTGTTGGTTCTATCTCTCCACCACTTTCACTATGTGTTGTATTCTAACCAAAAAGGGTAAGAGGAAGTGGTTTATATAGGGAGAGGAGGACAAGAATGAGATCCACTCAAGGGTGAAGAAGGTCTTATCTCCTTGGGAAGGTCCACTTTTAAGGGGGAAAGAACCTTATATGGAGTTCTCGGCACTTATCCAACCAAATGAACATCCAGCACATCGCCACTAGAAGTTTCTAAATGTGAAACTCTGTTTCCTTTTATAAAAACAGTCCAGAAGTAGACCGACACGGGTATTGTGCTAACAGTAGCACCGATCGGCGTGATTCATAGTCTAAAACTCTACCATTAGTGTGGGTGAGACACTGGGAAAGAGCGTTGATCTTAAAAACTGGGTTTTAAGAAGGATTCTCTGGAAATGTTCTGAAGGCAGTGGGGACAACTTTCTTCAAACTTTAAGGGATGCAAGAGCATAGGTTTCATGGTGAAAGTATAACATAGTAGTTACTACTAGGGTTCTCTGGGATCAAGAATGGGGAGTGACATGAGAGTGACAAATTACTGTGTAACAGATGACCCCTAAAGCATGAAGTCAGAGCTAAGAGCGATGGCTAAAATGCTTTAAGACGAAGCAAGGACTTGGAATACCAGCATAGGAAGATCTGCAACTCAAACATATGTGTATATATCTGAAATTTGATAGTCATGCCTGATAAACATGAGAGGCATATAAGAATACATGAATCCATGGTATAGGCGCAACTATCCATCAAGAAAAGGATCACATGCATGGATCCTCGACATGTACGCAGCCATTTGACTGAAGGGATCATATGAAATATATCCACGACATGGGCGCAACCATCCACATAAAGAGGATAAAAATGAAAATACCCACGGTATGGTCACAGCCATTCGACTGAGCAGGATCAAAATGATACCCATGGCATGGTCGCAGCTATCTATCTAAAGAATCATGTATATAATCATGAATGACTCATCACTCCTCGCAACCTAGACTTTTGTGATCTAAGCCCAAGGTCTTGTGCTACAACACAACCCAATGAAAGTAAAAATTCTAACATGTGAATAGACGTGCTGAAGTCAAACATGCTAGAAAATCACTTGACTACCGTCCAATGATGTGAACCGTTAACAAGCGCGAGAGAAACCACCCATAATGTTAATGGATCTCAAGGTACTATCAGTACAATTCACGAAGTGTGAATAAGGAACTGAGGTCGAACACCTATGAAATCACTCTATCGAGGACCAATGATGATAACCTGTCATCGAGTGCGAAGAACTTTCCATTGAGACATGCAAGCTCTAAGGTATTGAAAAGGAGTTTCTATATCAACTTCATGGATAATGAGCTAATGTTGACAGGAAGTGATCCCTCGAAGGAAGTTCATAATGGATCCTTCATCATTGGAATGAAACGGGAAACACAATGGATGAGAGTAATCCAAGAATGTGACTGATCCAGGTGGAAATTGGTAGCCACCTGCCAATTCCACCTGGACACCCACCATTGTTTCTCTCAGCATTTTCAGTTTCCTTAATTGTAGCACAATTTACTATTTTTAGCAGTTTTTCGGGTCTTGAACTTCCGGAGCCATTTTGAGGCCCTAAACGACGTTTCTTGGGAAAAATGGGAGAAACATGGGTCCATAGGCTGATGTTTCTCTTCCCAAAATTGTAGTTCTCGGATAGATCTTTCTAACGAGATATTGTGCATGTCAAATGGAGATCATATGCCAAAGTTACGACCCCGGGAAGTTGATGTACCAATTTACACAAACGGGGCCCACAGTTTGGCGTTTCATCTTCTAGGGTTAGGTTTTTGGATGTTGAGGGTTTTCCATTGTTTCTCAACAATAAATAGGCCTTCGAGCCTCATTGTAAGATAGTTCAGAGGCATGTAGCCACCACATCTCTTCACAGAGATAAGCTACCATCGCCCTAGCTGGTTTATTTCCATTACTGTTTGTAAGCATATTTTGGTATTTTACATTAATGAAATGAAGTATTATTTCCGCTGCATATCTATGTTTATGGTTATCTCTATAATTTGTTGCATTCCTGTTTAAATCTAGATTAGTGGTATCAGAGCGGTCTACTTTTTCTCTGTTTTTCTTTGCATGTCCCCAATGAGGTCGAGATATGAGAAGAAAGACAAATCCCGACGGCCTCCCATGGCGGATGAGAAGAAAGACAAGGGTGCAGGAGATCCTATTAAAATCTTGCTCGAAGAAGCCCTCGAGCAACAAAGAAAAGCTATGATGGACAGCTTTGCCCAGATCCTTCAGTGGCTACCCAGAAGCGACGCATCGGCTTCCAACGGCTACTCTGGAAACACCACGCCCTTTAAGGTACAAGTTAATTTTGAAATCCCCATATTCGAGGGTCAGATAGACGTAGATGCCATAGATAAATGGTTAAATCTACTACATGGTTATTTTTCTATTCATGAATTTTCGAGTCGGAAAAAGATTGTTTTCGCTCTTCACAAAGTAGTGCCCCACGTCAAGGACTGGTGGTAAACCTACTGCGAGCAAAAGGATGAAAATATCGGGTCACTATTTTCAGCCACACCCACCTAGAATTCATTCCGGGATGCCATCAAGGAGCAGTACTACCCTGTCAGAAGCTATGAGGATCAACACATAAAGTGGACCACGCTGCGGCAGGGAAGGGACCAAGACGTGCCGGAGTTTACCAATCTTTTCCATACCCTTCGCACAAAGTTGGGTATCAAGGATTCGAAGCAGCATTGGATACTAAAATACCATGGCTACCTCCACAAGTACATCCAAGAAGAACTAGAATTCCTGAACATCTCCTCACTCAGCACAGCATATCGATATACCGTCAAGTTCGAGCAAAAGTTTAAATAGAAGAAGAGAGACTTTGGATTTGCGAATCCGAAGCAAGCGAAAGGTGCCCCTAAACCACAGAAGAAAGGACAAAGCCAAGGCGGGGCAACCCAAGACAACCCGCCAAAGCTGCAAGCAAAGAACAGTGCTGCGAACCTGAAAAAGGACACGGGAAAATGGTGTGAGTTCCATAAGAGCTCCACTCACAACACAAGTGAGTGTCAGGCCAAGCAGTCACTAGTGGCTGAGCTAAAGGTTTCAGAATCAGATGCATTTTCTAACTCTGAGTTAGAACTTGACAAGGGGAATGACAAAGGGAAGCAAATTATCGATGCGAAGCCCAAAGCCACCGTTGCCACCATAAAGATACAAAAGGAGGAACCCGAAGATCCAGAGGAGGAGGAGCATCTCTTCCACTCCCAGATGTGGGTAAAGGGCTCCCCGTTACAGTTCATTGTCGATAGCGGGAGCCAAAAGAACCTCATTTCGGTAGAGGTCATGAAGTGGTTGGGCCTACTGACCACAACACATCCACAACTGTACACCATTGGGTAGCTTCACCAAGGACGGGATCTTCGCGTGAGCCAGCAGTGTCACCTTCCACACAACATCAAGCCCTTCATGGATGAGGTATTGTGTGACATTTCTCCCCTTGAAGTTTGTGATGTAATATTAGGACAACCATACTTGTGGAAGCGACATGCTATGTATGAATCACGACCCCGTGTTGTTATTGTTACATTGGGAAAGAAGTTATACAGGATACAACAGGTAGCACCGCTTACCGCCATCTCTTTGGTTACTGCAAAACAATGTAGTAAGCTCATTTCCAAAACCAGGAAATTTATTTTCTTGATGATACGCCCTCAAGGAAAGAAGAAGACAGTGGCCACAACCTCCAAACGGGGCCCCTCTGCACGAAAACTACAGATGGACAAGGTCATGGAGGAGTACAAGGACATCTTCACCTCCCCTGCAGGGGTTCCTCTGCACTGCGAGGTCAAGCACTACATTGATCCGACCCCAAGTGCACTGCTACCCAATGGACCAATTTATCGGCACTCCATTCTAGAGAATGATGAGATCAAGAGGCAGATTCAGGAGCTGTTGTAGAAAGGTCACATCCGTCTGAGTTCATTTCCTTGTGGGAACACGATCATGTTGGTACAGAAGAAGGATGGGACTTGGAGACTCTGTATTGACTATCGGGCACTCAACAAGATCACTGTTTGTAATAGGTACCCGATCCCGCAGATTGATGACCTCCTGGACCAACTAGAGGGGGAAAAATATTTTAGTAAGATCGATCTGAAGTCAGGATATCACCAGGTACCAATCGAACCCTCTGATGTGTGGAAGACTACCTTCAAAGCCAAGGAAGGCCTTTTCGAATGGTTGGTTATGCCTTTCAGATTGACGAATGCTCCTGCAACCTTCATGAGGCTAATGGATGACATCTTGCGGCCATTCATAAACTCATTTGTAGTGGTATACTTGGATTACATTCTGATCTTCAGCCAAAGTTGGGAAGAGCACCTCCACCACATCTGGCAAGTTCTCCAAACACTGCGGCAACACAAGCTATGTGCCAATTTGGAGAAATGTACTTTTGGCATGACCTAGGCTCAGTATCCGTGATACATTATTGATGAAAAATGGGTGCATTTGGATCCAGCCAAGATCCAAGATTCGAGATTGGCCATCTCAAACCACTCTGACAGAGTTCCGCAACTTTCTAGGTCTTGCCAACTTCTAACGTAGGTTCGTGTTGGGGTTTTCTCATATCACTTGGCCCTTGAGTCAAGTCACCAAGGGAGGAGCGAAAGCAAAATTCTTTTGGTCTGAATCTCAACAGAAGGCATTCACAGAGTTGAAAGATCGCCTCTGCACGGCACCAACGCTTACCAGATTTGCAACAACCATTTGAGGTCGAGACAAATGCCTCTGACTATGCTATTGGGGCAGTCCTTACTCAACATGGGCATCTAATGGCATATCACAATGAGACACTTTCAGATATGGTCTGGAAGTATCCCACTTACGACAAAGAGATGTATTCCATTATGCAGGCCTGCCGACAATGGAAGCATTACATTTTGGGGAAGGAAATGGTCATCCACACAGACCACTGACCTCTGTAGTTCATACAGACCCAAGGGAAATTGCAGAATGATTGCCATCAGAAGTGGTCTACATACCTACAAAAGTTCCATTTGAATATCAAGTATAAGAAGTGCAGCACCAATAATGTTGTAGATTGCCTCAGTCGACCACTGATCATGGCGTTAACCACCGTGCTCAACTCTTGTGGCCACGAGACTTCTGATTGGCCACTTCTCTACAAAAGCGACCCAGAATTCAGCCACACATACCAGACACTCTTGGAGGGTCGGCATGTTCTAGATTTTCACCTCCAGGATGCCCTGTTATGCCACTTGGGTCACCTTTGTGTTCCTTCAAGTGAGCGTGCCAAGATGATTTGGGAGGCACACTACAGTTGGGCTGCTGGGCATTTCGGGGTCGAGAAAACGATGGCAGTACTGCAAAAGTATTTCTATTGGCCGAATCTTTGACAGGATGTCGGGAATTACATCAGATCATGTACTGCTTGTGCCATTGCCAAACCGACCATCAAGAAGCAAGGCCTCTATACCCCACTACCTACCCCTAGTCAACCTTGGGATTCCATCTCCATGGATTACATGTTAGGCCTTCCCTCCACTAAGCATGGAAACGACTGTGTTTTTGTGGTCGTCGACAGGTTCTCAAAGGTGGCCATTATGGTGGCCTGCAAGAAGAATATCACAACAAAAGCCACTACTAAACTCTTCTTTGAACGAGTGTGGGTGCACTTTGGGATCCCACAGTATATCATCTTAGATCAGGACAGTTGGTTCCACAGTACATTTTGGTCCAATCTCTGGTCAATGTTGGACACCAAACTCACTAAGTCCACAACCTTCCATCCTCAAACTGATGGTAAGACAGAGGTTGTCAACAGGATGAATGTACATATTCTGCGCATGTACAACTCAAAGCATCCACGCACATGGGACGAGAGTCTCCCCTATGCTCAGCACAGCTACAACTGAGCTCTTCACAGCTCGATTGGCCATAGCCCTTTTCAAGTGGGCTTGGGATTCCAGCCACTATGCCCCATTGATGTGGCCATGCCACTTGCAGCTACTCACACAGATTGGGCTCATGTCCAGTCCGAAACAGATAAGGCAACCAGCTTCATTGAGCACATCCAACATATTCACTAGCAGGTCCATGACCTTCTGGAGAAATCAAATGCCAAGTACAAGCAGCGAAATGATCAACATTGGGTGCCACACAAGTTTCAGGTGGGCGACAAAGTATGGTTGCATTTGCAAAAGGAACGCCTTACTAGAGCCTATTGGAAACTGAGACCACTCCGATATGGTCCTTACACCACTACTAAGGCTGTGGGAGATAATGCATTTGAGCTCAACATTCCACCATTCATTGGCCTGCACCCAGTGTTCAATGTGGACCGCCTTCGGCCATACTTTCCACCATTACTAGACACATCCGACATTGCAGAACAGCTCACACCCACAGAATTAAATCCAGATTGCATGCAACTAGCTGCAACTGATCGGATCATGGACACACAGATCAAGAACACTCGCCAACAGAATATCCAACTATATCGAGTTGTCAAAGCAGGCCAACTCCTTCACCAACGCAAGTGGCTTCAGGGACCAACTTCAACAAAAGTTTCCTCATCTCATGGAGGAGCTCAACGTAATGGGGACCATTACTTCATAAGGGGGGAGGAATGATCCAAGTGAACATTAGTGGCCACCTGCCAAGTCCACTTGGACCCCCACCATTGTTTCTCTCAGCATTTTCAGTTTCCTTAATTGTAGCACAAATCCCGAGGCCTCCCATGGCAGATGAGAAGAAAGATGAGGGGGTAGGAGATCCTATCAAAATCTTGCTTGAAGAAGCCCTCGAGTGACAAAGGAATGCTATGATGGACAGATTTGCCCGGATCCTTGAGTGGCTACCTAGAAGTGATGCATCGGCTTCCAGCAGCTACTGTGGAAACGCCACGCCCTTTAAGGTACAAGTTAATTTTGAAATACCCATATTCGAGGGTCAGATAGACACAGATGTCATAGATAAATGGTTAAATCTGCTAGAGGGTTATTTTTTTGTTCATGAATTTTCGAGTCAAGAAAAGATTGTTTTCGCTCTTCTCAAAGCAGCCCCCCATGCCAAGGATTGGTGGGAAACCGATTGTGAGCAAAAGGATGAAAATACCAACTCACTATTTTCAGCCATACCAACTTGGAATTCATTCTGGGATGCCATCAAGGAGCACTACTACCCTGTCAGAAGCTATGGGGATCAATACATAAAGTGGACCACGCTGCGACAAGGAAGGGACCAAGACATGCCGGAGTTTCCCAATCTTTTCCATACCCTTTGCACAAAGTTGGGTATCAAGGATTCGAAGCAGCATTTGATATTAAAATACCGTGGCTACCTGCACAAGTACATCCAAGAAGAAATAGAATTCCTGAACATCTCCTCGCTCGGCACAGCATACCAATATGCCATCAAGGTCGAGCAAAAGTTTAAATAGAAGAAGCGAGACTTTGGATCTGCAAATCTGAAGTAAGGGAAAGGTGCCCCTAAACCATAGAACAAAGGATAAAGCCAAGGCGGGGCAACCCAAGACAACCTGCCAAAGCTGCAAGCAAAGAACAGCGTCATGAAGCCGAAAAAGGACACTGGAAAATGGTGTGAGTTCCATAAGAGCTCCACTCACAACATAAGTGAGTGTCGGCCCAAGCAGTCATTGGTGGCTGAGCTAAAGGTTTCAGAATCAGATGCATGTTCCGACTCTGAGTCAAACCCCGACAAGGGGAATGACAGAGGGAAGCAGATTATCGATGCAGAGCCCAACGCCACCGTTGCCACCACAAAGATACAAAAGGAGGAACCCGAAGATCCAGAGGAGGAGGAGCGTCTCTTCCACTCCCAGATGTGGGTAAAGGGCTTCGCGCTACAGTTCATTGTTGATAGTGGGAGCCAAAAGAACTTCATTTCAGCAAAGGTCGTGAAGCGATTGGGCCTACCAACCACAGCACATCCACAACCCTACACCATTGGGTGGCTTCACCAAGGACGGGATCTTCGCGTGAGCCAGCAGTGTCGCCTTCCATACAACATCAAACCCTTCATGGATGAGGTATTGTGTGACATTGATCCCCTTGAAGTTTGTGATGTATTATTAGGACAACCATACTTGTGGAAGTGACATGTTGTGTATGAATCACGGCCCCATGTTGTTATTGTTACATTGGAAAATAAGCTGTATAGGATACCGGAGGTAGCACTGCCTACCGCCATCTCTTTGGTTACTGCAAAACAATGCAGTAAGCTCATTTCCAAAACCGAGAAATTTATTTTCTTGATGATACGCCCTCAAGGGAAGAAGAAGACGGTGGCCATGACCTCTAGACAAGGCCCCTCGGCACGACAACTACAGATGGACAACATCATGGAGGAGTATGAGGACATCTTCACCTCCCCCGCAGGGGTTCCTCTGCACTGTAAGGTCAAGCACTCCATTGATCTAACCCCAGGTGCGTCGCTACCCAATGGACCAATCTATCGGCACTCCGTTCTGGAGAATGATGAGATCAAGAGGCAGATATAGGAGCTGCTACAGAAAGGTCACAGAAGGATGGGACTTGGAGACTATGTATTGACTATCGGGCGCTAAACAAGATCACTGTCCGTAATGGGTACCTGATCCCATTGATTGTTGACCTCTTGGACCAACTAAAGGGGGAAAAATATTTCAGTAAGATCAACCGAAAGTCAGGATATCACCAGGTACCAATCGAACCCTCTGATGTGTGGAAGACTGCCTTCAAAGCCAAGGAGGGCCTTTTCGAATGGTTGGTTATGCCTTTCGGATTGACGAATG
>APFE031542652.1:125621-170150 GCA_000404065.3 Pinus taeda
ACTGCCTACCCCTAGTCGACCTTGGGAATCCATCTCCATGGATTACATGTCAGGCCTTCCTTCCACTAAGCATGGAAATGACTATGTTTTTGTGGTTGTTCACAGGTTCTCAAAGATGGCCATTATGGCGGCCCGCAAGAAGAATATCACAGCAAAAGCCACTGCTAAACTCTTCTTTGAACGAGTGTGGGTGCACTTTGGGATCCCATAGTATATCATCTCAGATCGGGACATTCGGTTCCTCAGTACATTTTAGTCCAATCTCTGATCAATGCTGGACACCAAACTCACTAAGTCCACAGCCTTCCATCCTCAAACTGATGGCCAAACAGAGGTTGTCAACAGGATGATTGTACACATTCTGCACATGTACAACTCAAAGCATCCATGCACATGGGATGAGAGTCTCCCCTATGTTCAGCACAGCTACAACCAAGCTCTTCACAGCTCGACTGGCCATAGCCCTTTTCAGGTGGGCTTGGGATTCTAGCCACTATGCCCCATTGATGTGGCCATGCCACTTGCAGCGACTCACACAGATTCGGCTCATGTCCAGACCGAAACAGACAAGGCAACCAACTTCATTGAGCACATCCAACATATTCGCCCGTAGGTCCATGACCTTCTAGATAAATCAAATGCCAAGTACAAGTAGCGACATGATCAACATCGGGTGCCACACAAGTTTCAGGTGGGCAACAAAGTATGGTTGCATTTGCAAAAGGAACGCCTTACTGGAGCCTATCGAAAACTGAGACCACTCCGATATGGTCCTTACACCATTACTAAGGCTGTGGGAGAAAATGCATTTGAGCTCAGCATTCCCCATTCCTTGGCCTACACCCAGTGTTCAATGTGGACCGCCTTTGGCCATACTTTCCACCATTTCTAGACACATCCGACATTGCCGAACAGCTCACACCCACAAAATTAAATCTAGATTGCATGGAACATGCTGCAACTGATTGGATCACAGACACATGGATCAAGAACACTCGCCAACAGAATATCCAACTATATCGAGTTGTCAAATCAGGCCAACTCCTTCACCAGGGCAAATGGCTCACCAGGGACCAAGTTCAGCAGAAGTTTCCTCATCTCATGGAGGAACTCAATGCAATGGGGACCATTGCTTCCTAACGGGGGAGGAATGATCCAGGTGGACATTGGTGGCCACCCGCCAAGTCCACTTGGACCCCCACCATTGTTTCTCTCAGCGTTTTCAGTTTCCTTAATTGTAGCACAACTTACTATTTTTAGCAGTTTTTCGGGTCCTGAACTTCTGGAGCCGTTTTGAATCCCTAAACGACGTTTTTGGGAAAACTGGGAGCAACATGTGTCCATTTATTGATTTTTCTCTTCCCAAAGTTGTAGTTCTCGGATAGATATTTCTAATGAGATATTGTGCACGTCAAACAGAGATCATATGCCAAAGTTACGACCCTGGGAAGTTGATGTACCAATTTACCCAAACGGGGCCCATAGTTTGACGTTTCATCTTCTAGGGTTACGTTTTTGGATGTTGAGGGTTTTCCATTGTTTCTCAACAATAAATATGCCTTCTAGCATCATTGTAAGACAGTTCAGAGGCATGTAGCCGCCACATCTCTTCTCAGAGATAAGCTACCATCGCCCTAGCTGGTTTATTTCCATTACTGTTTGTAAGCATATTTCAGTATTTTACATTAATGAAATGAAGTATTATTTCCACTGCATCTATGTTTATGGTTATCTCTGTAATTTGTTGCATTCTTGTTTAAATCTGGATCAGTGACAGATGATCAGACAATATACATGCAAGAAGACTTCTCTTGAACATGTGGATGACACGACTTTGAAGTTTGGCATCATTTTACATCATAGGATCAAAGGTGAAGGTGATGTGGCAAAGATCAGATGATAGGTTAAAATTAATAACCCAAACCCAGGAAGGAAAGTGACAGAGTGAGGACGTCCCAAAACCCGACATGAACAACAAATGAGTGTCAATTTTCAAGAGTGACATGTCGCCTTAAGTGATGAATACAATAGATTAATACTTCCAATTTCCCCCCACCATTTCTGGCAAGTACCCCAATTATTTTTTAAACACAAGCTTGAAAGGGATAACATATGCTTGTAATATAAGCCCATCCTTCAGATGGATCCTCCCTATTAAATTTTAACAAGCCCTAGGAAGGATAATCTCAGTCTCATCATACTGACAAGTCCTATGTTGTTTAATCTTTTAACGAGTTCGACAAAGGTGAAATTTGGAATCCTTTTCGTGTTTAGAGAGTTTGAAAAAGACACGGAAAATAAAACTCCAAGGGTCCCTTTTCGTAAAGTTGTCTCTCGAACTCTAAAAGGTAGAAAACAATATTCAAGAGAGCCTCCTAGTCATGTTTGACTAAGGTATACCCTTTTCGTAAATAGTTTTATCCTAGCCCAAAAAAGGGGTAAACATATACTAGGTAAACGACGTTTCAAGCCTTTAACAAGTTCAAAGCAATAAGAGCTCGGTAATATTTTCATATTTGAGAGTCAAAAAAGATCTCAAAGATGACTCCCTGATTTTATTTGCTTTAACGAGTCTAAAAGGGAAAAATACTCAGCAATATTTTCATTTTCTACGAGTCAAAAAAGAGCTTAAAGGTGACTCATCCTGGAGGAACAAGTGGTACAAAGGGTAGCAATTGGTTCTGGTTATGGTGGAACTGCTCAAAAACTAAGAGGTCAAGACGCTGGCTAGTAAAACCACTCATCACGGTGGTTCCTCAAGAAAGGGTAAAACAACCAAGTGAAAGTGAATGATCGGCCAAAGAGATGGTGGTGATGGAATGGAGAAAAGACCAAGGCTTATCTGATGGGAGAGGCTGATAAAAATGACAATCATGAGGGTTAAAATGGAGATGGGTTCATTTTTATACAAGCCTGAACCACGTGGAACTACGCTTCGATTCGATTTCATGTTTACACAAGCTTGAAATAAAAAACTATGCTTGGATTCGGTTTCATGTTTACACAAGCTTGAAACGAAAAACTATGCTTGGATGAAAAAATGGCATGCCCCCGGCATGATGAGAGCTGAGGCACATGCCCCCCAAACTTCATTTCATTCACCGAAGTAGACATCGGGTTTCTAAAAGGTGGATGGAATGAAGTTTCACTTTCGAGATCAAGGAAAGATTCGACTGGAATTTGACAAGAATTTAATCAAATACTCGATTTGGAAAAGGGAGTTGTTTCATTTTTTAACGAGGTTTACACAGTAAAAGAACTGTCCTCAAGACTCCTTGTTTCATTTTTTAAGGAGCTTGACCCAAGACCAGGAATCATGCTCTGACACTTTGTTTCACTTTTCAACGAGGTTGACACAAGACTAGGAACTATCCTCATGACTCCTTATTTCATTTTTTAAGGAGCTTGACACAAGACCAGGAACCATGCTTCGACACCTTGTTTCATTTTTTAACGAGGTTGACACAAGACTAGGAACTATCCTCATTACATCTGTTTCATTTTTTAATGAGGTTGATACAGGAACAAACTATCTTCGAAATCTGTTTCATTTTTTAACGAGGTTGATACAGGGACAAACTATCATTACACGTTGCTTCATTTTCTAACGAGGTTGACATAGAAAAAGAACTATCCTCATACGTTGTTTCATTTTTTAATGAGGTTGACATAGAAAAAGAACTATCCTCATAACAACTTATCATGGACCTAACAAGAACATAGCCCCCAAGAGGTACTCACTGGATGGGAGTACTACGCTCTGGGAGGAACACATGTCAACTGGTACAAATGACAAATCAGGTTCCAATGCCCCCAATACATAATGTACCATGCCATTTGCGTGATCATCAGCAAATGTGGAGATGGAATGGGTAACCACATAATTGACCTATGGCGGGGAGGCTATTGCATGCAAATGAGAACCAATAGGGGATGACGGTAGGATTGGAGCCATCCGGTGACCAACGAACGATAATTGATCAATGGTCACTATTGTCCCTTCATGTGGAAAACAAACTGCATGGAAGACCGAAGAAACAAGAGCTCCCATGACATAAACATAGTCGCGCCTAAGGAGAAGATCGAAATCTAAGGGACCTTGGACTACCATCATGTCTATATAGACAATCTTTCCTCCCAAAGTAATAGGGAGCTTCAAAATGATCCCTAAAGGTTGACTAGATCCTCCGTTAAATGCCAACATATTATGGGTGACAAGCACAAGTTGTGGGGATCCCAAAGCTTGCCAAGTAGTGGAAGACATGATGTTAAAAGATGAGCCTTCATCTAATAGAGTGCCATATACTACCATATTATAGGATTGTACCATAATCTAGAAAGGCACATAAGATGGGAGGCGGAATGCAGTCAATTGACTCCAATCAAAAGAAACAACAAAACTACTTGGTGGGGGTATCATAGGATTTCCCTCGTGCTTTACAGGAATAGGAGAAGGATTCTCTTGAAAAACTGGGACGGGAGGGCCATTCTTCGATTCATGACAATCTAAGGAGACGAGAAGAACATGAGCAGTGTGATCACTACTCTCTTCAGGAACATAGTGAACAACTGAAGGCGGAGCCAAGTCAACACTCTTTTCGACCAATTGTTGGTCGGGAACAGACACAAGAGAGTCATGCTCAGGAAGAGCAGGATGGGCAAGAGATGAATCCAAGTCAATCTCTTTACCAACTAGGAGAGGGTTAGAAGAAAGCCTTTGATAACCAACAGGAAGTTGGGGTTGAGGAGCTGTAAGGTTTTCCAAAACTTTGGAAGCTTTATCCATAAGAGGACAAAGGTGAAGAAGATGCTCTCCTTCACATAACCTATAGGGGAATTTAATTTTTCGTTTCTTCTTACCATTGCTAGTCGAGGGTGTAGCATCGACATGATCTCCAGAGGTAGATGGGGATGGTCGATCCAGATTTTGAGACCATACCTCTAAGACTCTGGGAATACTAAGACAGTCTCAAAGGAGATGGCCACCCTTACATAGCCTACAAGGGAATTTTACCTTCCGCAAAGGATCAGAAGGTTTATCGATGGGAAGCACATTTGGAGCAATAAATGCACGATTTACCTCTCGCTTATTTGACTTCTTCTTCTTCATCTTCTTCTTCTTCTTCTTAGCCTCTTGGTTACTGTCTAGTCAATTTAACGTCTTAAATTGCTCTACATAAATTATCAATCCGGGTATTGTAAACTGATGAAGTGTGGTGCACCATATGTGCTTAGTTAACCTTTTTCTTACTTCGTCATTTTATAGTTTTTATATTGTTTTGGGGTTTTGTTCTTGTTGATCTCCTAAAGTGTCTAATGCAAATGGAAATCCTATTCTAAGGTTTTAAGAATACTTTTAAAGGTCAAGTATGGATAGAGATTTCAAGACAAGGTTTATGTCCCTTATGGTAACTTCCAAAACTTAGCACTTCAAAAGATCTCAAAACCTGTTATTGATCAAATCAGTATTTGAACAAAAGTGTAAATATGCAGCTATTTAAATCAAACAAAAGATTAAATACTGATCATGAAATCACTGTCTTTGTTGTTTATCTAAATACAGAAATAAAAATTAAGCTATTGCACTCAAACAAATCAAAAACTGCAAACTAATAAAAGTAAAATCAATTTACTTCATTCATAGTCTGATAGCTCGCCAAGTAGTCTAAGCTATGGCTTTAGGAGATAACATCAATGATATGAGCAGTTTGATATCTAATTGTAGAAAAGTAAAACTAAAATCAAATCACATCATTCATAGTCTGATAGCTCGCCAAGTAGTCTAAGCTATGGCTTTAGGAGATAACATCAATGATATGAGCAGTTTGATATCTAATTGTAGAAAAGTAAAAACTAAAATCAAATCACATCATTCATAGTCTGATAGCTTCACCAAGTAGTCTAAGCTATGGCTTTAAGAGATAACGTCAATGATATGAGGAATTTGATATCTAATTGCAGAAAAAATAAAGCTAAAATCAAATCACATCATTCATAGTCTGATAGCTCGCAAAGTAGTCTAAGCTATGGCTTTAGGAGATAACATCAATGATATGAGGAATTTGATATCTAATTGTAGAAAAAATAAAGCTAAAATCAAATCACATCATTCATAGTCTGATAGCTCGCCAAGTAATCTAAGCTATGGGTTTAGGAGATAACGTCAATGATATGAGGAATTTGATATCTAATTGCAGAAAAAATAAAGCTAAAATCAAATCACATCATTCATAGTCTGATAGCTCGCCAAGTAGTCTAAGCTATGGCTTTAGGAGATAACGTCAATATATGAGGAATTTGATATCTAATTGCAGAAAAAATAAAGCTAAAATCAAATCACATTATTCATAGCCTGATAGCTCGCCAAGTAGTCTAAGCTATGGCTTTAGGAGATAACGTCAATGATATGAGGGATTTGATATCTAAACTAACTGACAAAGCAAATGAATAAAACTGAAATCAACGCATAATTGAAATTGAAAAGCTAAAAAAAACAAAGTCAACAGAGAGGCAAATCTCATGTCACTATTTGATGCAAAAACATGTAAATAAAAACTAATCTACAATCAACTGGTTGAACACACTTACATGAATTAAAATTGCATGAATGGAAAATTAATCTTATCACTTGAAAGTAAATAAATGAATACATGAATGATATCAAAGCAAATTAGCGAAGAATCTATTGTTACCTTACATTCTAATGTGCTTCATGACATTTTACTTCAATCTCCTTCCATGTTTGAACATCAAAGCTTTATTCAAATTCTTGTTCCAATTACAAGTACGAAAAATTCTCCAAAGCTTCAAAAGCCATCAGGAAGAACTACAAACTCCAATAAGCTAAGACTAACAGCTTTTAAGACTACCAGCTCTTCAACTCTAAGCTAACAATGAAGAGAGAGATCTCCTATTTATACAAAAATATGAGAAGCCATCTCATTAATGAGAGTCCATGAATATCTCCCTCTACCTCTAGAGTCCTAATCAAAATAGGAACTGATAAGACACATGTCTTTTTAGAGTTACAATACAATTAGGAGATGTGACACATATCCTCATGATCCCATGATTTTTTCCACTCAAATTCGAATTTGGCCTTAGAGTGCCACATAAGGGTCTTCTAGAAGCCTCCTTTTGACCTACAAATGTCAACAATCTCAACCCAGTTGTTAGGTATAAGCATATGCACATTATTTTCTAATTTTTAACCACAAATTCACTTAAAAAGGCTAAGAATTAATAAAGTTTGGAAAAACATAAATGTGACCCAATGATAATGAAAGTGGGATGAATGTAGTGACATAGTAGTGAAATGGAGGTGAAATGGAGGTAATATAATGGACATAATAGTGAAAGTGTAATGGAAATGAATGACATTTTCAAGACGCAACAGTTACTAGATTTCAAACTTTCACCAGGCGAAATAGAAGAGGAGGGTGAAGAAATAGGTGAAAAAGGTGAGAGGTCAACCTTAGAATCAACATGGTATTGTTCAGGTGAAGGAGATGGCTGGACAGAAGTTGGGACACTCGGGACCACCGAGGTTGAAAATAGCAAGATAGGTAACCCAATAGTTTACCCAGGAAGGGACAACGTTTCCATATAAGGAGAGCCAACGTTTCCAAAAGAAGGAAAAGGACCAGGACTCCCATCGAAGGGCAATCCTTGACTGGTAAACTCCGGAAATGTTGCCGTTGGAATCGACCCTAAAGAATCACTATAAGATAAATTTAACCAGGAATATTTTGTGGGAAGTTAATCTTAAAATACTGAAACAAAACTTTGCCTTTTTATGTTTTAAGAGTCGAGAAAAGGACAAAAGGTGACTTTAGTCGCTTTTAGATTTAATGAGCTCGAAAGGACAAGTGCTCGATGATCTTTTCAAATTTAAAGAGTCAGTAAAGATCAAAAATGACTACCCAGGGTACTCTAGGCATAAAGGATTACCAGTTAACCGTGAACTACATAATACCTCCCGATGAACCGAAAAGTATGAGCAGGAAATCTCCCCGAATGTTGTGTTTGGTGTATCATGTTTACAAGGCAACAGACTCGGCTTCCTATGGATAAAGGATTGCAACCTATAGGGGTCTCCCTTTATATACACGATGGTACAGGGAGCACAAGTGCGTGCTAGTGCTTTCTAATGCAAGATCATTGTGAACGAAAATGACTAGATTTAAAGATGTCGTAACACGTGTCTAGCCTAGAACACTAAATTTTAGCATTAAGTTTCAGTGCTTCCTTAGGTTAATTCAATAAATTTTAATTGTTTATCTTGAATTAGGTTTCAATTTCAAGGCCCTACCATTATCATCTGAAAACTTCTGTATGCAGCTATATGAGAAAACAAATCTTTGTCTTCGATGAAAGTTTACATTAATTGAGGGATAGAGAACACACAATCAACGCAACAACCAAAGAATGAAATCTTTTACTAATACATGTCCTAAATTCACTTAATCTTCCTTTAACAACAAAAAAGTTTATTTCATTTCTCATGCCTATGATGATGCAATTCTAACTTCTCAATAATGCTACTAGTGCAATATTTTCTCTTAAGTAAACTAGAATGATGTTCTTCTTTTCATAAAATGCAAAATGAATCTTTCACATAAAGAACTTTAATGAAAATTTTCACAATTCTGAAAAAACAAGCATTGCTCAAATCCAAAGCATGATAAATGAACCTAAAAGAAACTTATTCCCTGAATCGAACAAACTAAACACATAAATGCTTCAATCGACAAACCAAGCAATGTAATCTATGCTCGGAAAAAGAAAAGAGGCACTCGAAATAAGAGAACAAACGAGACTCTTTCACTCACTCAATTGAAAATGAAGCAATGAAGATGTTGTGACTGAAATATGGATTAAATGAAGCAGCAAATCAGAAACTTGACACAATGAGTAAACAAACAAATGAACAGTAATTGACCTAGATGCCCTAGGGTCATAGAAACCATCCAAAAAACTCAAAAAATCAAGCAATGAAACTTCAAGCCAATCAATCAATCAAACCCAGCAAACAAATCATCCTAATCATTTCTGGGCAGAAGAAGAGGTTATAAGGGTCAAGACACACTGGAAATGGAATGGGAAACTCTGATTTTTCTTAACTCAGAAATCGGCACGACTTTTTGGTTGAAACTAGCGCTGAAAAGGGGTTTGGCGCGATTGTCAAGCTAAAACTTGCGCTGATCGGCGCGATTGTTTGGCTGAAACTAGCATTGATTAGGGATCTCCATGACTATTTGGCTAAAACTAGCGTTGATCAAGGGATTCAAAGAAAAAATAAAAAAGAAATTCTCACAAGGCCAGACTTAACACATCAGACGGTGGGCTAGTGTCTGTATGCCTTCAAACTAGTCAATACAAATCCAAAAGGCCATAAATAAACAAACTAGGCACACAAGTAGAAAACATAGAGTGATGAAAAGGAGAAGTATCCCTAGTGGAGTCGCCAATTTGTGGTGTTGGAATATCCTCTCTGCAGACGGAGACGATCCCTCTAGCCCAAGAGAGTGGGTCTAGCCACAAACATGACAATCTAATGTAAATTTCCTAATATTAGAATGGAATAAGAGGGCCTACCTCTTATAACGCTAATCCACTTGATGGTGATCTTTCTTCCTTGCCCCAGCTTCCTTTCGTTCCTTTCATTCAACTACATTGAAACAAACATGCAAGAAACAACAACAAACGCGATAGCATAAAATCAAATCCAATCTACTTAAAAGTTCAAGGAGTTCTAAGCTATAAAATGTAATATTACACCAAATATAGGAAACAAACCATTAGTTGTATTAAAATAAACTTCAAAGAGAAATACAACCGAAGCCTTGACGTTGGAGATATCCTTTGCGGTATCCAATTCCCACTACACACCTTTTTAGCACTCTTTTCCTCCTTTAGCTTGACATGAAATGGCTTCCAAGCTCTAACTCTCTCTCCTCATGATTTAGCTACCAAAGACTATTCTTTTGTCATGTAAGACTAACCTTCTTCTAGTAAAAGCTAAAGATTTCAAAATTTTGCAGTTGGTTCTATCTCTCCACCACTTTCACTATGTGTTGTGTTGTAACCAAAAATGGTAAGAGGAAGTGGTTTATATAGGGAGAGGAGGATAAGAATGAGGTCCACATAAGGGGGGAAGAAGGTCTTATCTCCTTGGGAAAGTCCACTTTTAAGGGGGAAAGAACCTTATATGGAGTTCTCGACCCTTATCCAACCAAACGAGCATCCAGCACATCGCCACTAGAAGTTTCTAGACGTGAAACTTTGTTTCCTTTTATAAAAATGGTCCAGAAGTAGACTGGCGTGGGTATTGGGCTAACAGTAGCATTGATCGGCACGAGTCATAGTGTAAAACTCTACCATCAGCGCGAGTGAGACACTAGGAAAGCGTGTTGATCTTAAAAATTGGGTTTTAAGAAAAATTCTCTGGAAATGTTATGAAGGGAGTGGGGACTACTTTCTTCAAACTTGAAGGGATGCAAGAGCATAGGTTTCATGGTGAAAGTATAACACAGTAGTCCCTACCAGGGTTCTCTGGGATCAGGAACAGGGAGTGACAGGAGAGTGACAAATTACTGTGTAACATGCTTGGACGCTCTCAAAACCACTCTGTGAGAGTGTCTAGGGATCGACACCTTCATGTATGCTTTTGAAACCATAGACGCTCCCTTAAGCTTCTGTGCTAGCATCTAGGGGTCTCTAGACGTTTTCTTGACCATTATGTGCCAGCATCCATGGACTAAAATGATTATTTTTGTGCCAACATCCAGGAATCAGAAAACCCTAGATTAGTGTGAGCTCCACCCCTGTAATTTCAGACCCTTGCGTGAACTCCTTCCGTCAAACTTATGTGAACCAAGACAAAAGAGAAGAGTAGAAGATGTCTTGATCAATGTGATGAAATGAGCTTGATTTCACTTCTATTTATAGCCTTTCAAGAGGGTTCAATTGGGGTTGAGGCCGATCTAACCAATTTCAAATGTTCTTAGGGCCAACCCATTCCATAATACATGTATGAATAAAATATTTCAAAAATCAACTTCCACTTGACCAAATCGAGTAATCTTTCGGTCAATTTTGGTCCTCTCGAAAAGAGGATTTTAATGCAAGCATCATCTCGGTCATCTGATATGACCATAGTGGAATTTGACCCTAGTTGCAAAAATTAACACCATTTTCACTAATTCGTTATCTATGGTACCATTGTAGATGCCCGACATGGCCACTTCAAGAATTTCCTCCGACTTGTCCCATTTTGTAGCAACCATCTCCCTTTGTGCTTCCTTGTATGTTGCATTTTCCTAAACAAGGTAGAACTTCAGGGGGATTTCATGTGCTCTCCTCACACACTATAGTTGTGGTGTCCCAAATTTCACAACATTTGTCCTTGTTCTAACACCTCCTCGTGTCATTGCACCACCCCATTGTTGGGTTCGGCGGAGTTCGACAACTATAATCTATACATTAAGTCCCTTATTATCTTATGACTTAGCAATAAATTGTGGAAAGTTCTCAGTTAGGTGATCCAATGCCTGATAATACATAAAATTGAAAAGGGGATTCATGCAATCTCGTGCAACATGTCCCTTTATATAGCAGAAAATTGTACCGTAACCTCAACCAAATCCTCCTCTTCCTCGATCTGGTCATCCAATTCCTATGGATTTCATTCCCTATCCTCACCCTTGTTGGTTATACTTCCTAACCTTGTTATATCCTAGCTAGTTGAATCCAACTGATGTTGCTTCGATCCCTTCAAGTCCTTGCACTTAAAATGAATCAAAAGTATGCTCATGTGTTAACTCCAATGTGTGATAGTGGTGGGTATTATGTCCCACTGATTTGCAGAAATCACAAAATATAATGTTGGTCATGGCCTCATACTTTTGAATCATTGGACAACTCTGAGGAGTATGGCTCCACATTTGACAAATTTCACACCACGTTCCTCCACCCTATGTAAGTGTATCCATTCTGCCAGTCACCATATAACTTGTCATCAATTTACATTCATTCTTGTGGTGACCCTACATTTGACAGATGGTGCAAGGTAAGCGCAACTAACTCTGACTGCACCTAGGCCATGCCATTGCTTTCTCCACCTCCTGCTGGTGAAGCCTCCAAATTTAATGTGAGATCTAAGGTTTCTGACTACATACATATTTTTTGTTGTGTCCATGTTATCTTGATATGGGCTAGCAATTTGGAAATAAACCATTCTTTGTGCTACACACCTAGAATTTTGAACGCCAACCTATCCTTCAAAATTTTAAAATGTTGATCAAAATACCATACACACTCACTTGAGCCTTGCTTGATCTCTTTCATATATCTTATGGACTGGGACTCATATTTTGGCTTTTAAAATTCCCTTATTGATGCCTATTTGATCTCATTCAAAATCATGTTCTATCCAACTGAAGTTTCATTCTTGAACTTCATGTACCATGTTAATGCTTGACCCCTGAAAGTTGCTTCCAAATACATAATCTTTGTAGCCTCATCCTAGACCTGCTTGGTTGTCTAGATGGCCTCACACACAAATGAATGTTGTTCTGGGTCTTCATTCCTAACGCCATGAAACATTGGCATTCTTAGGTCTATACCTACCTTTGTGCTTTGCGTGGTGCTTCCAGAAGAAGTATTGCCACCTGCACCTGCTGAACTACTAACAAACTGTGTGCTCGTATACATACTTGTTTGAGCTTTGACACCTTGTGATGACCCCCTACAGTCTAACCAATCCCACTACTACTAGTATTCCCACCTCCTTGACTATAATTAACTTCTACCCTAGTCATTTTAGTGAGTTGAGTGCTTACCTCTTGGTTTGTAGAAGCATGCAGGGTCGTGGGATTAACACCTGTTATGGTCTGATTCTGTTGTCCAGGTTCCAAAGACTCCATACTGCGTGGAATCAATTTCTCTCCTTCCTCCTCTTCTGCGCGTAGAGTACTGAACTACATTCTTCATAACTCTACACTCGTACTTCTCCTAGTCCTTTGGTGGCCTCTCCTAGCCCCTCTCTTTGGGATTCTCCTCTCAATAGGCATTGATGCTGACCATTCTCCTCTTGTGTCACCCCGTCAAAACCTCCTTACGCTCGTCAAAGTGCCACCCTCAAAACTCTCTTCTCTATATTGTTTTCTCACCTATAGTTGCATAGTATCGTACCCGTTATTAGCTTCCACCTTAGTCACCCTACATTTTCTCCTTTGCCTCTTCTCGACCATCTCATAGTTCTCTCCCACTCTGCCTTGGTGCATGGGTTGTCTTAGCCTCTCACACAGTCATATTCCAGAGGTAGAACTCCATGGTCATATAACAACATTTTTATGGCTAGTATAAATGACCATATAAATCTATCTTGCGGTCCCTTCAGAAACTGTCTCTGCGTTACCGTATACAATATTGTTTCTTCTACTGAAAACTCAACAATATACCCCTCCAACACAATTTCAAACCAAAAATATACAACGTGAAGTTTTATTACTTACTGCTTGTAGCTAGTGTACCTCCTCTAGTGTCCACCTCCTCAATCCATTATGACGATGTGTCAGACTGTTGTCTTTCAGCCGTTGAACCCACTCTATCAAGAGATTTGAGAATTCCATGAAGAAATTTTTGTGGAATTTAGTGAACATGTGCTTCTGCAACCATTTCTCTGTGCTCTTATTTTTATCTCCAATCTCTTTTACTGTGAACTTGTGCTCTTTTTTCTTAAGTCAATGAGTAATCTCCTCCTTGGTGGGATTCCATGGCTTCCACATTACTACAAGACAATCCCATCACAAAATCACCTTAGTCCTGGTAATGAAAACATTTTTTGGTGCACGATATTCTGATAGACCTAATATTTATTGCACAGTGGGCAACAAAAAACTGCTCAACATCAACCCTTTCAGCAACACCCATAGAGTGGGTGAAGTCCCACCTAAGATGTTAATGGGTGACTGTTGGAATGAGGTTTCCGCAGTCTGAAAATATTATCAATGGTTGTAGACATTATATTCCCACCTATAGCATAAGATGCAAGCATCTACTGGATAGAAACTTAACCATCATCCTAGAACTACACACGGTGAAGGACCTTTAGACTCTTATGTTCACTGGTTAGCACGCAAGTCATAAACAACAATGCATTGAAAACTAAGGTGACTTACAACTCTCAGCATGGGCGATGGAATCCACACCAGTAGACATTATTCTTTACAACCACATGACAAAGAATTAATGCATTACAAGACCTTCACTAGAATAATTATTCAGAAATTCAAACTTACTTAGAGTTGTAGCAAAACATTAGACATATGGTAAAGCAACAAATTGTAACCAAAGAGATACATTCATACATAAGACAAGATATTCGAGGAAAACCAACAATCCATTCTATTACTTCGATATAAAATAAGTAAAGGCTCTAGAAACTACAAGGAAAATGCCATATAGTCCGGCTCACCAACCACTAATATTTGCACATAGTATAAAAGTGGAAAGCACGTACATTACAAAACCATCCAACCTTTACTATATATGATGGAAATTATATTAGAGGCTACCATGTAGCTACAAACTTAGAAATCAATGCCTAAGACTACCAACACACAACCAAAAAGAGAGAGATAAGCATAATAACACTCTCGTCTTCAACAACCACAACTTGAGCATTCAACGGTTTGTCATCTAGTCATCTCTTTTGTTCATCAATCTTCTAACCTTTGATATGTCTTGAACATCCCTTTTTATCTTTCCTTGGTAACTCCTCAAACATTATTATCCTGCTCCTCCATCCCTCCATCTATCCTCTCGGCTTTGTTAGGATATTTTCTGGTATCTTCCTTAATTATCCCACGCCTACTAAGAATATCTCCCACCTATTCCTCCACTTTGCTAACCTTCATATGCCTGCAAAATATCTCTAACTTCCCTTGCCATGACATCCCTCTCCACCCTCACCACAACTAAAAAATCCTAACTACCTAACCTTCCTCACACATGTCCCTTTCTCTAGATACAATGATCTCCTTCCTGCACCATGCCTTTTCCTCATGTGTCGCTCCCTTTGTTGCGCACCATATGCTCTTCCATGCTCCTTCACTTAGCAAAATTTAAACAAAAAATTGATGGTCTCCAACATATTGGATTAAGGTTATATGCTATTAGAAAGCACATGACCTCATTGAAGGTAGCCTTAATGTGGACCACAAGTGATATTGGCTTTCTTATGGGTGTTATCTTGATGAAAATTGTTAGGGTCCCACCCTAACCCCCTTATCTATGTAATGGGACCACGTCATAGTCAAGAGTCAATAAATCCCATATTAATAATTGTAAGTGGTTAATCCGCAATTAATAACGGAACCACAGTTAGTTGCAAATGGGTTGTAGTATTAGATAGATGGTATTAATAATACACGGTATTGGCCTCTGGTATTGCACGTAGGAGTCATATATAAAGAATAGAAACTCCCTATGAGGAGCATCGTGTCTTATTTTGAAATCAAGCTCTGCTCTATTGGAGGTCGCCCCCTCAAGGAGGCAAGTGAACATTACTCTCTGAATAATAAATTCATTGCTATTCTGTGTTCTGGGTATCTTTTCTTCGCATATTCTGTATTATGGGTCTCTTTTCTTCGCATATTCTATATTTGGGTATCATTTGCAGGTTAAGAGCATAACAAGTGGTATTAGAGCACTTTCCAGGGCCGGTGGGATCTCCATTTAGTAGCAATTTTTTTTTTTTGGCTCGAGACGTGTTCCGGCGTCTTTAAACCACGTGATTTGTCGTTGAGCGCATAAATCTACGGATTTGGGGAGGCATGCACACAGGAAATACAAGAGGTGGTCACGTCTGTTGGACTCCCTTGTAACCCCTGTGGGTACCCCTTTGAGTAGTAGTGCATTAGACAGAACCGCGCACGGATTGTCTTCCACGTACCCTCTGTGTATATCGGAAGCCCCATAGGCTCCCTGAAAACCTTGCCATAGATAAACCAGCGAGCGTCTTGCAGCTACAGTACACCGAGAACAGCACTCGGAGAGATTACTCGCCCATACGATAGGGTATTCGGGTGGTACGGCTAAGGGTACGGTCGACCCTCCTTAGTTAGAGCCCTGAAACATTGGGCCGAGTACTACTGCCAGACCCTTATGCATATTGCAATCTATAGCACCTGACACTCCTCAAGACCCTAGTTCCCTTTTTAATCATCATCTCTTCCAGATCCGCTTGAGCAAAGGAGTGCAACAACAGCAGACATCAATCCCAATCAGCCAGTTCCGATCTATTAGATTCATCAGATCTGCAGAAGCAGTCAATTCAGCCGTCCAGCGCTACCCGATCCGCCATTCAGATCTCTCAGATCCACCAGACCAGAGGCGTTATGAAGGGTTCCTATACCAAGGTATAATTGTCACAGGACTTTTGCCCGCATTGACATTTTGAGGAATTGGCGACTGCAGTATTGATCAAGGAGTAAAACTCCATTAGGAGTAAAAAAAAAAGTGAGATCTTCCGGGACGCTTATTGGTGATCTAGCCCATTAAAATCAGAACGACGAGCTGAGCATGGTGGTACCATTCAATTAATTGTGAAAATTTTTTGGCAGTCCCAATTTTTCATCAAGTCAGTGTATGGTAGAAACTAGAGCTCAAGCGATGGCCAATGAAAGGATGGACAAACTGGAAGAAAATGTGAACGAAATCCAAACTCAGCTTCGCAAACTAGATCTGGAGAGAATGCAAAAACAGCTTAGCGGACTAAGTATCCAGATACAGGATTTAATGTCAAAAGGCAAAGAGCAAGCCCACGAGGAGGGGTATAATGGCAATGAAGGAAATTACGGTGAATCTAGCAACTCTCCTCACGTCTGGCACACCCATCCACCACCCAGTCAGCGACCTCCCAAGTTGGATATGCATAAATTTGACGGTTCTCACACGTCCGCATGGCTAGCACAAATGGAGCAGTATTTCAAATTGAATCATATCCTAGATGATGGGACTAAGCTTATGTTGGGGAGCATGTACTTCGACAATGAACAATGGAAATGGTGGGAATGGCATCAGCGTTGCAATGGATATTTTAGGACTTGGACCAAATTTACAAAAGCTCTTCGAGATCACTTTGAACAAGAAGACTCTTATTTGGGTCATCTCACTAAGCTCAGACAGACTGGTACAGTGGAGGAATATATTACCGCTTTTGAAGGCTTAGCTTTCCACACTAAGGGTCTCACAGATGAGATCTACACAGAATGTTTTATCAACAGTCTTAAAGAAGCCATCAAAGCTCAAGTTCTACTTCACCACCCTCCCACATGGACAAAGGCTTGCCAGGTAGCTCATAAGGTGGAACGTGCATTAGCAGCCCAATACAGTCGCCCAAATTTCCCCACTAAAGGTCGTCCCCCACAGGCTCAGAACACAACTCAAACACGTAAGGTCCAAAAGATGTCCCCTACGGAAATGGCCGAAAGAAGGAAGCAAGGACTATGTTACTACTGTGATGAAAAATACTCCCCAGGTCATAAATGTAAGGAGCCCAAATTCTTTCAAATAGATGCCACTGACTACAGCTCAACAGAGGAAGATCCACCACTCGAGGAACATGAGCCGCTAGAGGACGACAACCAACAGGACAATGTCTCTGACGAACTAGTTATTTCGTTGCATGCCTTGGCAGGGATTTCTTCCCCTCAAACTCAAAATCAGAGGGTTTATTAAACATCGCCCAGTAGTAATCTTGATTGATAGTGGAAGTACACATAATTTCATCCATCAAAAAGTCACAGAAACAGTGCATTGCTTTGTACGAGTAGTTTCTAACTTCCAAGTTCAAATTGCAGATGGAGGCACAATGAAAAGTGAAGGCTATTGTGAAAATGTCAAACTTCAAATGGGGGATTATCAGTTGAAAACCCACATGTTTTCCATACACATGGGGGGTTGTGACATTGTCCTCGGCGCTGACTAGCTCCGCACTCTTGGGCCAATCACAATGGATTTCCAGGAGTTGTATATGAGTTTTAAGCAGAACAACCACACACATACCCTCCAAGGACTCCAGGCGGGAGCGCCCTCTATCATCAGCTCGCATAGGATGGAAAAATTGTTAAAAAAGGACAATCATGGAGTTGTAGCTCAATTTAATGCCATCCAGGTAGTCGAAACCAAGCCACCGCCACTTCATCCTGAGATGCAAAAGATTTTAAATAACCATCTACCAGCCTTTGACAAGCCTCAAGGGCTTCCACCCTCGTGAGGGGAACATGATCACAGCATCACCTTGGTTCCAAGGGCCCAACCCCCAAATGTGCGCCCATACAGATATCCGTTCACCCAAAAGAATGAAATAGAAAAAATCATCAAGGAACTTTTGGAAACAGGGGTCATTCATCCCAGCATCAGTCCTTATTCATCCCTAGTGGTCATGGTGCTCAAGAAAGATGGGGAGTGGCGGATGTGTCCTGACTTCAAGGCCCTCAATAAGTTGACAGTCAAAGATAAATTTCCCATCCCAGTGATTGATGATTTGCTGGATGAACTCAATGGGGCTCAATTTTTCACGAAGCTGGATCTTCGCTCAGGCTACCACCAAATTCGCATAAACGAAGTCGACATCCCCAAGACTGCTTTCAGAACTCATGAAGGCCACTATGAATTCCTGGTCATGCCATTTGGTCTTTGTAATGCCCCCTCTACTTTGCAGAGCCTTATGAACCACATTCTCAAACCATATCTCAGGAAATTTGTCCTTGTCTTCTTCGATGACATCCTCATCTATAGTTGCAATTGGGCCGCACATCTTCAACATGTAGATCTACTCCTGCAACTGCTCCGCAAGCATAAATTATTTGTCAAGATGTCCAAGTGTTCGTTTGGCATGGAAGAGGTAGAGTATTTGGGCCACATTGTGGGGCGTGAGGGTGTCAAGGTGGACCCCAAAAAGATCCAAGCAATGTAGGAAAGGCCTCAACCTAAGACCTTGAAGAGTTTGCGAGTATTTTTGGGTCTCACAGGCTATTATCGTAAATTTGTACGCAACTATGGTCGCATAGCGAAACCCCTCACCCAACTCCTAAAGAAAAATTCATTCTTCTGGAATGAGGAAGCCCAACAGGGCTTTACAGCTCTAAAAAATGCCATGAGTTCCACTCCAGTTTTAGCACTACCTGACTTCACCAAACCTTTCGTCATTGAATGTGATGCTTTGGGTACAGGTATTGGGGCGGTTTTAATGCAGGAAGGGCGACCGTTGGCCTTCACAAGCCAACAACTCAGTGGGAAGAATCAGGGCCAATCTACCTACGAGAAGGAAATGATGTCCATCTTACATGCAGTCGACACCTGGCGACCTTATTTATTGGGGCGACATTTCCAAATCCGCACAGATCATCACAGTCTTAAATATTTTTTGGAGCAACGCCTATCCTCCCCACAACAAAATAAATGGCTAGCCAAAATGCTGGGATATGATTATGAGATCATTTAAAAGAAAGGGAAAGACAATAGGGTAGCAGATGCACTATCTCGCCAATTTGAGGAGGAAAGTACCCTGCTAGCTATTTCCCTCCCCATTCCAGAATGGATTGAAGAAGCTCGCAGAGAATGGTTTTCACACCCCGAGCTCTCCCAACTCATTTCTCAATTACAGGCAGATCCAAATTCCACAAAGGGCTACTCGTGGCAGGATGATATTCTTCGCTACAAGGACAGAGTCGTAATATCACCAACATCCACCTTCAAAAATCGCATTTTGGCAGAAATGCACTCATCTCCCATTGCAGGACATTCGGGCTTTCAGAAGACGTATGCTCGCACCACAAGATCATTTTTCTAGACAGGCATGAAAAAGGACATCCTTACCTTCGTAATCGAATGCGATGTCTGTCAACGCCACAAAGGGGAAATCGTCAACACACCAGGCACATTACAACCATTGCCCATTCCGGCATCAATTTGGACGGAGGTTTCTATGGATTTCATTACAGGTCTTCCAAAGTCAGGGAACAAATCAGTCATCATGGTGGTTGTGGACCGATTGTCGAAGTATTCTCATTTCTGTGCTCTCCCCCACCCGTTTACACCCACCTTGGTTGCTCAAACTTTCATGGATCAGATCTTCAAATTGCATGGCATGCCCATTTCTATTGTGTCCGACCACGACCCGATCTTCACCAGCAATTTTTGGCAGGAACTCTTCAGAATACAAGGCACTCAACTAAAACTCACTACTTCCTACCATCCACAAACAGATGGTCAAACTGAAGCCGTCAACAAATGTCTAGAAACCTACCTTAGGTGTTTTACTTCAGAAAAGAAAAACACCTTTGGGTACAGTGGCTACCTCTAGCAGAATGGTGGTATAACACCAACTATCATGCCACCACCAAAATGACTCCCTATGAAGCAGTATATGGTCAACTTCCACCTTCACCTACTTCATATCTCAAGGGATGCTCAAAAGTCCAAGCAGTGGATCAACTCCTACAACACTGCGCAACTATGCTCGCCCATCTTTGAGAGAATCTTCATCAAGCTCAAAACCGCATGAAGCAACAGGTAGACCAGCATTGCTCAGAGCGCTAATTTCAAGAAGGGGATCAAGTCTTTTTATGGCTCCAACCATATAAGAAAACATCACTCAAAGACAAAGGATGTCAGAAACTCTCTCCAAAATTCTACGGACCATATCAGGTACTTCAATGCATTGGAGAAGTGGCCTACAAGTTGGCTTTGCCACCTACTGGAAAAATCCATCCAGTTTTTCATGTCTCATGCCTCAAGAAAGTGATTGGGAACAATTTCAGAATTCAGACTAGTCTAGCGGAATTGGACGAAGAAGGATCCATCTGGCTTCAACCGGAACAGGTCCTCGACACACGAGTCAAGCAACTGCGTGGCCGTATGATTAAGGAAGTCCTAGTCAAATGGAAAGACACCTCTCCAGAAGATGCAACTTGGGAGCCAGCCACTATTCTGCAGCAGTTTCCGCAGCTTCAGCCTTGAGGACAAGGCTAGTCTTAAGGGAGTGGGCATGTTAGGGTCCCACCCTAACCCCCTTATCTATGTAATGGGACCACGTCATAGTCAAGAGTCAATAAAGCCCATATTAATAATTGTAAGTGGTTAATCCGCAATTAATAACGGAACCACAGTTAGTTGCAAATGGGTTGTAGTATTAGATAGATGGTATTAGTAATATGCGGTATTGGCCCATGGTATTGCACGTAGGAGTCATATATAAAGGATAGAAACTCCCTGCGAGGAGCATCGTATCTTATTTTGTAATCGAGCTCTGCTCTATTGGACGTTGCCCCCTCGAAGAGGCAAGTGAACATTACTCTCTGAATAATAAAATCATTGCTATTCTGTGTTCTGGGTATCTCTTCTTCGCATATTCTGTGTTTTGGGTCTCTTTTCTTCGCATATTCTGTATTTGGGTATCATTTGCAGGTTAAGAGCATAACAGTACCAACAAGCTTTCTAACCTAATTTCATTGCATCCTAAGCTAGGCTACAAGTAATTATATCATTCCACTTGCTTATTTGTTTTTCAAAATCATTTCATGCCAAAGATTTCTCCAATTAGGGTTTTGTAGTGAGTTTTTCATGAAAAATGATAGGGTTGATGATGGCCATTTTCATTTCTTGATTTTTAACATGTAAAATATTGCCCTACACCTTTATACATGTTAGGAAAAGTATGTAAACCACTCAATCAACCTCAAAAAATACAAGTTTACCTCATTAAAAGTGAAACCCTAGTTCATGCCTGGGGGTTTTGGGCACTTTCACTAAAAACTATGTTCTTTCCTTCTCATAAGAATATCTTTCCTTCATTGATTTTTCATTCATTTTCATCAGTTGTCCATAGCTCAAATCCACCTCTTTCAAACCTTGTTTACCATTTCATCAAACGTAACCTACCCATCTTTCCACTTTCCACTCATACCTCACAGCTTTTCTCATTTTCCTATTGTTAGGGTTTCTATCATCATGGAAGCAAAATATTCACCAGAGAGGAAGAGACATCACAAGGGAGGGAAAATCCTCAGATATGACCCATCAAATTGAAGAGAAATCAACTCATCTCCCTTTATCAAACAGTGCTTTGAAGATGTGAATTGCTTGGATTTCTGCAAAAAGGTGAGTGAAGTAGGATTCAATGAGCAGTTGACAGATTGGGTGGCAACTCAGTTGAAAGGTGAAAGTGTTGTTATCGTTGGTGTTGAATTCACTTTTTCAGTGGCCTCCATTTCACTTGCTACAAGGCTACCAGACAATGGTGAATATTGGTTCAAGGGAATGAGCCTAGATATTGAGTATTATAGACCCTTCATGAAAACACCATACAGGGAAAAACATGCTCATGCTATGGCTTTTAGGTACTTATTGGAGAAGTATGCCCCCTTGATGAAGATTGTCATGAATGTCTTTACATGTGAAGGAAGAGTCTCTAGATTGTATGCTTATCATATTTTCCTCCTAATGTACATTACCTCTTAGGAGCCACTCAATATGTGCAACTACCTATGTAGGAGCATTTCCAAAATGTCAGAAAGGATTCAGATGAAGAACAAGGAGCACTACCCTAGATTGTTTCATCATATTCTATTCAAGACTACATTACTTCATCAACTTGCAGAGAAAGGTATGACATGGGAAATTGTTTTGGAAACAACCCTGAAATGGCATGAAGCCAATGTAGCAGCTCAACCCTCTAGCATGCCAACACAACAAATGGAAGTGAGGTCCTCTAGCAAACCAGTTGAAAGAACCAAAGCACCTAAGCCTAAGGTTACTAGGATGTACAAGAGAGGGAAGAGGCTTGTGTTTGCTTCTCATGGTGAGAAAGGGGCCAAGCCTTCTACATCAACAAAACAGGGATCAACAGCATAAGATAAGGACATGGTTGAACATGAATTTGTGATGGTTTATTTAGGAGTATCAGACTTCAAGCATGTAGTAGATGATCAAAGATAAATAATATCAGATCAAAGAGCTCACAGTCAACATGGCAAGAGCAAGGTACATCATTTCATTCCTTGAACACGAGAATAGCTAGCTCAAAGCGAAGAAATTGATCATGGAAAAAGAGAAAACCAAATTATTGCAGCAGGTTGGCAAGAGAAAAGTAGTCATAGAGTCAAGTGAGTGTTGGGCACCAAATCGGCCTATATTTTTCCTGCATTTCCACTCCTCTTTTAATCCTTTTTGTATTCATTCACATATATTTACTATGCTAAAACTATTAGGTAATTCCCCTTTCTTCGTCTCTTGGAATACTTAATTAACAAAGTAGAGTCATGAGGGTTTTGCCTATGCGAACCACTAAAGCATGTTATGACAACAAATTTTAGAGCATAGGTGTTGACCTCACGGCATATCGCAGTAGTTCTATGATTCACAGCAGCTGATCAACCACAATGAAACAACATAACCGATTTGGAGTTGTTCTCAACCCGTTTTGGATCATTTTTGTTCTTTCTCTCTCGCCGTTGGTGCTGCGTTGAACTGATGTATATTTTTGGGCATATAGTTGCCATGTTTTCGGGAGAGATGTTATTCCCCTTTGTAATGTATAAAAGACAGGTCATTCCTATACGAGGGGTTCGCCAAACCTTGATCTGTATTGTAACAACATTTTTCAGATTATTAAAATACAACCCTTTTTGTTGTTCTATCTTTGGCTTTGAGTAACATAGCCTTGATTAGAGAGCTAGGCCCGCTCTTCTGATCAGGTGCTGCGTGTTTTCCTGTTATGTGTGTTGTTCATTGTTACATGTATTTCTTGATTGTTGTTACAAATTTATTTAGATTACTGTGAATGCCTTTTTAAGTTCTGCAGTTTAGTTTTTATCCCTGTTACAGCAATGCTTTGATTTTGTAATCGCGAACCCTTGGTCAATGACAGATTGTAACCTTGCCCCTGCATATACCTTGCATGTTACCTTGAAAATAATACGCACCCGGATTGATAAGTTAATGTAGGAAAGGAGGTGAATAATTTTTTCATACCTGGACACCAACATTTTGGCGCCGTTGTCGAGGAGGCTAACAAGGTGCAAGACACGATCTGTATCAACCAGAGGGTCAATCTCTCGTCTTCGGGAGAGAACAAGCTTTCTCACTTTGCTCCAGGTCCTGAGCATAGTTATTTATTTTGTTTTGTTATTTTATTGTTTTCATATTTTATTAGTGCCAATCTCTCTTTTTGGGGAGGGAGGAGTCCTTTGACACCATGCTCCAGGACTTGAGCTTAGATTTTTCCAACATCTTTGTTGTTTTGGTTTTGAGAAACCCAATCTATCGCCCTGTGGAGGGAGGGGTCCTTTGGTGCCCTACTTCAGGTCTTCAAGTGTTAGGTTTTCGTACATGTGTGTTATTTTCTTGTTTGGCTTCTTGTCCCGGGGAGGGAGGAGTCCTTTGACGCCCTACTCTAGGCCCTGAACCCTAGGTTCATGTTTTCTTTTTCGTTAGCTTTTTTCCTTTCAACGTGATCTCTCGTCCTGGGGAGGGAATGGTCTTTTGACACCCTACTCCAGGTCTTGGGCACTGAGATTTGGTATCAACATCTTTCATCATATCAATTTGTATGAACAGAGAGCCAAATAAGAGGGGCAGAGGGAGAGCCCCAACGAAGGGAGGATATGATTTGGGAAGGAATACTTATATCTAGAAAATCATTGCAAAATCTGAATTAGGGGTGTCTTCCCATGCAGCCATGAGGCCAGGTGCACAAACAAGATCTGAGGGACAATCTGTAGATCAACCAGTGTTTTCCACAACACCCCCTACTGATTTGATACAACAAACCCTTCCAGCAGCAGGAGAGACAAGCAACAATACACTTGATAAAGGGGTGTCGGTGCTTGTAACAAAAGAAGAAGAAGTTGCAAGTAAACTATCCAAGGAAACAGTCCATCCTAGTAGGGAAGAATAAGTTGCAGAGAGGAGGTCTGAAGGGTCAAGCCATTGTGATAGGGAGGAAGAATTTATAGGGACATTTCTATCACCAAAGTATAGAGGGAGTGTTGTTAAAACAACTCAAACCCCCGTGATAAGAGCCCTTCCTGCGGAGCCTGCTGAAATCCCTAGTGAGTATTGGAGGATATTAATGGCACCTACAACCTCTACTATTGACTTACCAGTTGGGGATCTTGGGACTGGTGCACCAACAAATCCCATTCCTTTAACAACTTTACCCAGCTTCCATGGGCTTACTTCAGAAGACCCCAACATGTTTTTATTTGAATTTGACATTGTGTGTTGGGGATATGACTATATAACAGATGCTTAGAAATTGAAAATATTCCCTACTACACTAAATGGGACAGCCCTGTGGTGGTTTATGGGTCTTGGGGGAAGGACTATCACAACATGGGAGGAGATGAAAACTACTTTCTTGGAGATGTACTAGGATTACTGTAAATCACGGGATATTATAGAAAAACTTTTCAAGTTTACATAGAAAGAGGACGAAAATATGGAAGACTGTGTGGAGCGCTTTAAATACACATTGCAAATATCAGGTCACTCTGACCTAGATAAGGACATTTTAAAAATTATGCTTCTCCAGGCCTTTTGAGCGAACTCTTTGGAATTGTTAAATACAGTCGAAAAGGGAGATATCTCAAAGGAGAAATTTGACACCATATGTGAATTGTGCATCTAGTGCTCAAGGGGAGTTGCAAGGAATAAACAGGAGATTCAATCGACAAAAGTATTTGGTGGAGGTGTCACCAAAGCAGAAATTGGAAATCTGTTGGATAGCTAGAGGATTGATATCTCGAGTACCATGTCTGAACAAATAGACATGCTGCAGGTAAAATAGAAACAACTAGAATTGGAAAGAACTATGGTTTTGTTTTGCCCAATGTGCAGGAAGAAACACCCACAGAGGTAACGCCCATTAAACTCTGTAGAGGAGTGTGTAATCTGTGAGTTGAATCATGTGACAAGTTCATGCCCATCCTTGCCAGGACTAAAAGCAGTTTTTCAAAGGACAAGCCAAGAGATGGAGCAGTTTTACTTTATGGGACCTAAAAGTCCATGGCAACTTCGGCCATCAATAGGAAATCAAGGTATGTTTCTGGATCCATCTCAAAATTTTAGTAATTTTAATATGGGTCCCCAGTCCATGACTTATTCGCCGATGTGGCCCCAATACCAGTTTCCACCTTAGCAACAGTGAGCTCCTCAAGCTAGTTCGAGTTCCTCATGGGCTCCGAACTGGCAGGGACCTTCTCCACCTGAGAAGTTTCCCCAGTCAATTCGACAACCGCAAATCCAATTACCCTCTAATTTGGCTCCTGGTAATCAGCCTATTCATCCCCAACTTCACATCCAACCCAATCCGAGTCCTAACAATAAAGGAGCTCAACAAGTTGACACCCTCAACCTTCCTTCATACAACATTTCTATCGCATAATTTTATGAGATGAATTTACGATCTAGGTAGACAGTAGATGCTCAACCATCCCCAGTTATCATTGAAAAAATTGACAGTGAGGAAAAGGAACAAAAAATGGTTGAAGAGGAATCAAACCAAGTCAACAAAAATTGTACACCTCCTCAACCGCTAGTTACTCAAAAACACCAACCTGAACCGCCCTATCCAGAAAGGTTGGCTTTGAGTAAACAAATCCCTCAAGATGAGTTTGACTTGTTAGGGGGGTTACAAAATTTATTTGTCAAGATTCCCCTGCTGCAAGCTATGAGGGATGTACCTATATATGCAAAAACGCTTAGGGAATATTGTGCTAAGAAGCCTAAAAATAAATCAAGAGACCCTCTCACCATTCATGTAATGGGGAAGCTATCAGATTTTATGTTGGGAAGGTTCATGCCTATAAAGTATGGGGATCCCGGGAACCCAATTTCAACCATGCAAATTAATGGGGTAGAAATTCCAAATGTACTGGTAGATTTGGGTGCTACCATAAATGTCATCACTGGTGAAACTATGCATACATTAGGTCTTCGTAACTTGAAACATACACCTACAGTGTTAGAGCTGGCAGATCGATCTACAGTGAAACCGATAGGGAAGTTAGAAGATATCACAATTTCAGTTGATTCATGGCACTACCCTGTGGATTTCCTAGTACTACAAATGCAATCTCTAGCTGGAGGTCATCCCCTAATTCTGGGAAGACCGTGGCTGGCAACCGCAGATGCTTATATTGGGTGTCAATCTAGACATATAATTATTTCAAATGGACAAAACAATAATAATTTAGTGTTATATCCTCCCACAGAACCTAACCCATTAGCAAAACCAGTAGGTCGCAAAAGATATTTACCCAAGAAAGAGTCTGAATCATAAAATGAGGAATTAAGACCAGTTCTTACTATGGAATAGGCCCTCCGATTGAAAACATAAATGGAAGATGACACAATTACTACTTTTATTAATGATCCCTGTTTTGTTTCATATTTAAATCAGTAAATCTTAGAGTCCATCTTGAGGTGTGAGATGCAGTTAAGTATTGGAATGGTAGATGAATTTGATGAGCTACCTACAACTGCACCCCATGACAGTATTTCCATGGAAATAGAACCAAGAAAAACCCTAAATATCAATCCAGATTTGTCAGAGTCCCAGAAGAAGCAACTCTTGGATGCTCTTCGGAAACACAAAGCAGCCTTTGCCTGGGACTACTCAAATATGAACGGGATTCCTACTAATCTATGTACCCATCATATATACATCAAGGAGGACTGTCGTCATGTGAGGCAACCCTAGAGGAGAATGAACCTTGCTCTCAAAAACATTGTCAAGGAAGAGCTCCAAAAGCTGTTGGACGTGGGATCTATCTACCCCATTTCAGACAGCCAATGGGTTTCCCCATTGGTAATGGTCCCTAAGAAAAGCTGTAAATGGTGGATATGCATGGATTACAGAGAATTAAATAAGGCAACACAGAAATAACATTTCCCGTTACCATTCATTGACCAAGTCTTGGATACGTTGGCCGGGAAGAAGTTTTTCTCCTTCCTGGATGGACTTAGTGGGTACAACCAGATCCAAATAGCTCCTGAAGATCAAGATAAGACCACTTTCACATGCCCTTGGGGAATGTTTTCATACCGGATCCTCCCATTTGGTTTCTGTAATGCACCTGCAACATTCTAGAGGGCAATTTTGGGGATTTTCTCTGATCTGATGGATGATAGTGTTGATATTTATATGGACAATTTCACTGCATATGGGGATTCATTCGAAGAGGCATTGGAGAATATAGAAAAAGTTCTTCAAAGATGCAAGAAGGCACATGTCTCTTTAAGTACGGAAAAATGCCATATGATGATGAAGGAAGGAATAGTACTGGGACACTTTCTTTCTGTTGAAGGATTTTGGATGGACCTAGATAAGATAAAGGTAATACAGCATTTTACAATACCCAAAACACCCACACAGGTACGTAGCTTTATCGGTTGTGCTGGTTATTATAGGTGCTTTATAGAAAATTTTTCTAAAATAGCACAGCCGCTTTTTCAATTGCTGACAAAAGAGGTAGATTTTGTGTGGAAAGATGACTGTGATGGAGCCTTTGTAAAGATCAAGGAACTGGTCTGTAGTGCTCCGATCCTTTAATGAATAAATTACATTTAATTAAATGGATTAGCGAACCAATTCCCTTGGTAAATCAAACAACCCCTAGGTCTAGTCAACTTGGATTTAACTTGGAAGTGGAATGCTCCTACATCAGTCTCCCAAGGTGAAAAAAAAATTGGTCTCTTAACCATGTGCATGCTAATGTAGTCCTCCTGGATCACAAACTTTGGTTTATAATCGATCTCTTTTTTGGTTGTGTTGATGTTGCTTTTTTTTTCTTTCCTTTGGTTCTCCAGGCTTCCAAATCTTATGTTGTTGTTGTCCACTTGCTCTACTGATGCAAAGTTCCTCTATCAGTTGTTCCTCATTATTGATTATTCTCTTCTTCTTGTTTCACTTTCTTCTTCAAAATGGTCTTCTCATCAATACACACACTTCATCAATCACTTTTTCAACCTATATCTTTAATTGATCTCCATTGTTTCTATTCTTGTCCTGAGGTTGCTGCACATCCTCCTTTTTTATAAGAGTTACACAACTCTTACCAATCAGTTGTTCATATCTTTGTTGCTCACTATGGATAACGGTTTCTTCAAATAACATCACATTCATGCAACCATTGGACAACTCAAGCCGCGTTAGCATGGTCCACAGGTGAGAAGTCAAACATTTTCGAAAATTCTTAAAATGTGTTTGTTTAAAGGGCTGCCGAAAGTCACGTGGGGAAGTTATTGATATTTTTTTTTAAAAACGGTTTACTTTATTTGATAAAAAAAATTATAAGGAGATTTATTCCTGCAAGTTTTCATTTTTAAAAAGGATTGGAATTATCAAAAGTAAAAAGGTGTTCTCAAATATATTTTGGGAGAAAGGTTTGAATTTTTTATTTTTTAAAATGTCAAGGTGCATGATGTAAAATGGTTTTGTTGAAAGTTTTTTTTATTGAAAAGAGAGGTTAAGACTTTGCAAAAGTTTATTCATCTCCAAATATTCTGGTGTTTTGTCAAGTATGACAATGGGTTTTTGGTTGAAGATTGTGTTTTATGGGGTGCATAATAAAAATCATATTTTTTTGAGGGGAGATATGCAAGGAAGCCTCATGCAATCAGTAAAGCATCTATAAGATAGAGGAAAGACAACATTCATGGGTCGCAAAGTGCGAATGAAGAAGATTAAAAAAATGATGTTGAGATCGTTGCCATATTTAGAGATGTTTAGGCTGCAACTGAAGAAATGAATTGTCTAGCAGAAGAGAAAGAATAAATTGAGGTTTATTGGTGTAGCTTTGATATGCTACCTCTCCTATGTTTACTGGTAAATATTTTGATCATTGGGTTATCAAAACGCTAACTTTTCTTCGAGGAAAAAAGTTAATTGAGTACTAGTCTAATAACCCATATGATGAAGTATGTGATGCTTTAGCATTGGATGAGAAGTTTTTGTGCAAAGTAGAAAACGCTACAACTTCCAAGGAAGCATGGAAGATCATAGAAGAAGAATTTGGTGCTAGGGGGAGTGACATGTAGCAGCAAGATGTGTCATAGTCTGTTGAGTCAGTCACAGATATGAAAATAGATGAGCAAGACTTTGGAGGAAAATAGAGCTTGGAGAATCTCATTTAAAAGTGGATGATGGTCTTGAAGACTATAAAAGTGAAACCCATTATGCAAGCATACATATGGATGAAGAAGATGCAACAACGATTGTAGAGAGAGAAGCTAAAGCCTCAGTGTCTGAAGTAGAGCAAGAAAATATAAATCCTCAAGGACTTCGTTGTAATGTGGATGGTGTAGGTGATGGTGAATCCCACTATGATGAAAGAAATGTGGATGATGACTACAAAGTGAGATGTTCATTAGTGAATCCAACCACAATTGATGAATTTGGTGAAGTTGAAATTTTTAATGAGCACATGTATGCTCGGATATCTCACAATAGAGTGGATGAAAATTATGTTGATGTTAACTTTGATGAAGAACAATTAACTAGTGATGAGTGATTGCACATAATGCAACATAAACCTCTTATTGATATGTTTTTATTTAATGAGAGAAACCCACTTGTGTCTAGAAGCCAAGTGGAAGACAACATGTTAGCAACAACTAATGATTTCAAAGATGATGAGGATAAACTTATTGAAGAGGTTTTGATTATAATATCCATTGACAACATAAAAATGGAAGATAACCTCCATGTAGTGGAAGAGAAGGCAGAGAAGGAAGAGAATGAGAAGAAAGCTATCACTCCAGAGCATAATAAATATATTTCTAAAATTGTTCTTGAGTGTGCAGAGTATAGGAAAAAAGAAGCAGTACCTCATGTTGAAAGTGAAGAGAAGGACATGGAAGTTTCTGAAACCAAGGAAGAATGCATTAAAAACATTTTTCAACAATGGAGTAAAAAAGAGATAAAATTTTACTATCAAGAAATATGGAAGAAAGAAAGTCACGAATATGAATCACAAGAAGAAGAGCAAAGAAGACAAATTAAAGATGGAGAGTTGTGGCAACAATCCATAGTTGAATGAATCTTTGAGGATGAAGCTATAGAAGACAAGATTAGATTGTTCTTTAACACAAATTCAAGAAAATTCAAAGAAACATTGCAGCAAGAACAAGTAAAGAAATATGGAGCCTACAACAAGAACGTGAAACAAATAATGAAGCAATTTCGAGGGTATAGAATTTGGAGGAAGAGAAAAAAATGTAAAACCATTATAAGCCTAGCTGAGACTTAGATCAGGAGGCATGTTTGACTGATGATTGAGTCAATTTATATTGTAAGCCTAGCAAAGTTATGTTGAGTCATGATTGAATTATGTTGATTCATACGTCTGTAATTAAGGGGGAGTGTTGGAAATTGCAATTACTCCAGCATGTAGAGTAGTCCAAATTTGGAGTTTGAGTTAACTAGTGTCATTGTGAGATTGCATATTTAAGTTATTTTGAGTGAATCACTAGTCGGAAAAAAATATGTATATAAACACACCTCACCGGATTCATTGTGATTATCAATCTTTTGTGTGATCAATTAAAGAGTAGCAACTTATATTATTGTGTGTGTGAAATCATGTGTTTTCCTCCTCTTTGTGTTTCCAACACTTATAACAAATAGTTTTTACAATTTTTTTCCTATCCATAAAATTTTCAACTCTATTAAATCAACCTATTATAATTTGTTTTCTTTTATTGGAGTTTGATTTATTTTTTATTAACTTTCATACTTAGCTTGATTTTAAGTTGTGCACTAATATTTATGAATCTCAATCTCTGAAAATTATATATCAATCTCAACCCGGGAAAAATTGATTTATGAATCTTAACCTAGGATTTTTTAATACTCAATACTTAATCTCACTTTGAAATTTTGCAATATTACTAATGTCGTAATCATAAATATATTTTATATATGGGAGTAAATTTGCAATTTATGGACGTCAAGCATGACGAGCAGATTGTAAAATTAGAAGTATTTCATAGTTAAATAATGGAAGAATGAATTTTAAAATTTTTGATGATGTCACCATGACAAAGCATAAAGTAAAATTGAAATTATTTTACGGTTATTACCTATCAAATTTAATATCCATGATCATCTTTACTATTATATAACAAGAAACACGATAGCTTATGTGAACGATTAACATTAACGTGCATGCGTTTTTTAATGTTCCGTAATGTACAACTCTCTTTTTTGGATAAAAACATGGAAAATTAGATCACTTGCCAATATTAACCAAAAACATGGAAAATTAGCCTACTTGCCAATATTAGCCAAAAACATGGAAAACTAACCCACTTGCGAATATTATCCCCTACATGGTCAACTTATTCTAATAATTACAGATTCATTCACCACTTATTTTGATAATTATAGTTTTTTCTAATCCAAGAGTCCAACTACCTCTACTTTTGACAACACAAAGATTTTTTCCAACTGAGTTTGCAAACGACGTTGAACTTCGTCGTGCAATCAAATGCCAAGGCATTCCTTATACATACATCTGTTGCAACTGCTTTGTTGGCCTTTTCGTCTCAAATCTTGGGCAAAGGGGACTTCGAGTTCCTCCTAGAGATAAAGTTGAAATACTTGGTAATGGAAATGCCAAAGTTCTGTATATAAAACACTGCTACTTCCAGTTTTATGTTCAAAATTTTATGTATAATATTCATATTTTCTTACATACAGAATTGGTTGTGAATTATATGTACGCAACTATGTATATGACTGAAGAGGATGTTGGAATTTTCACTATCCAAGTAGTGTATGATGAGAGAAATTTGAACAAGACCCTGCATTTCAACCCTCATCCCAATATTGTATCCTTCAACGACCTTGTAGCCCTGTGGGAAAAAATGATTGGGAAAACTCTTCACAAAATTTTCATAGAGGAAGACCAACTCCTCAAACAAATTACAGGTTAGAATATCCAACTTACAACTCAATTTTATTCCCATTTTTATCACAGTATGCAACACGATATGTTTATTTAAATTTGTAAAAACATATTGGCACGCTTGTTGGAAGGAACACAAAAGGTGTCCTAGGTGGCCTAACAATGCATCATGGAGGTGAAAATATGGAACTTGTTGACCCTCCAAGAGCATCTGGTATGTGTGGCCGAATTCTGGGTCGTTTTTGTAGAGAAGTGGCCAATCACAAGTCTCGTGCCCACAAGAGTTGAGCACAGTGGTTAACGACATGATCGGTGGTCGGTTGAGGTAGCCTGTAACATTACTGGTACTACCCTTCTTGTACTTGATATTCAAATGGAACTATTGCAGTTATGTGGACCACTTCTATGGCTATCATTCTGCAATTCCCCCTGCATCTGTATGTACTGGAGGGGTCGGTGGTCTGTGTGGATGAACGTTTCCTTCCCTAAAATGTAATGCTCCCATTGTTGGAAATCTTACGTAATGAAATACATTGATTTTTCATAAGTGGGGTACATCCATACTGTATCTGAAAGTGTCTAACTGTAATATGCCACTGGATGCCCCTCTTGAGTAAGGACTGCCCCAATAGCATAGTTAGAGGCATTTGTCTTGATCTCAAATGGTTCTTACAAGTCTGGTAATGTGAGCATTGGTGCAGAGCAGAGGCAATGTTTCAACTCTTTGAATGCCTTCTAGTGAGATTCAGACCAAAAGAATTTTTATTTCTCTCTTCCCTTGATGACTTGACTCAAGGGCCAAGTGATACAAGAAAACCTCAACATGAACCTGCAGTAGAAATTGGCAAGACCCAGAAAGTTGTAGAGCTCTATTAGAGTGGTTGGTGTTGTCCAATCCCGAATGACTTAGACCTTTGCTAAATCCACATGCAACCCCCTTTCATCAATAATGTATACTAGATACTAAACCTAAGTCATGTCAAAAGTGAATTTATCCAAATTGGCACACAACTTGTGTTGTCGCAGTGTTTGGAGAACTTGTCGGATGTGTTGGAGGTGCTCTTTCCAATGTTGGTTGAAGATCAAGATGTCATCCAAGTATACCACTACAAATGAGTTGGTGAATGGCCGAAATGTGTCATCTAATAGCCTCATGAAGGTTGCAGGAGCATTCATCAACTTGAAGGGCATAACTAGCCATTCGAAAAGGCCCTCCTTGGCTTTAAAGGTAGTCCTCGCACATCAGAGGGTTCGATTTGTACCTGGTGATATCTAGACTTTAAGTCGATCTAGCTAAAATATTTTACCCCCTTGAGTTGGTCCAGAAGGTCATCAATCTGTGGGATCAGGTACCTATTCCATACAGTGATCTTGTGCACTGCATGATAGTCAATACATAGCCTCCAAGTCCCATCTTTCTTTTGTACCAACACAATCGGGCTCCCACAGGGTGATGAACTGGGTTGGATGTGACTTTCTGGAGCAACTCATGAATCTTGCTATTGATTTCTTCATTCACCAAAACAGAGCGCTGATATATTGGTCCATTGGGAAACAATGCCCTCGGGGTCAGATCGATGGAGTGCTTGACCTGACAGTGCACATGCACCCCTGCAGGAGGTGAAGATATCCTCGTACTCCTCCATGACCTTGTCCATCTATTTTTTTCATGTGGAGGGGCCCTGTCTGGAGTTCGTGGCCACTGTCTTCTTCTTTCCCTGAGGGCGTCTCATTAGGAAAACAAATTTCCTAGTTTTGCAAATGAGCTTACTGCGATAGCCAAAGAGATGGCAGTAGGGGGTGCTACCTCCAATATTATATACATCTTATTTCCCAAGGTAACAATAACAGTGTGAGGCCTTCAATCATACACAACATGTCTCTTCCATAAGTATGGTTGGCCTAATAATACATCACAAACATCAAGAGGAGCAACATTACATACTACCTCATCTGTAAAGGGCTTGATGTTTTATGAAAGGAGAAATTGATGGTTGACATGAAAATCCCGTCGTTGGTGAAGCCACCTGCTAGTGTACGGCTGTGGTGTGTTGTGGTTAGTAAACCCAGCCGCTTCATGACCTATATTGAAATGAGGTTCTTTTAGCTCCCACTATCGACAATGAACGGTAGTGGGGAACCCTTTACCTACATTTGGGAGTGGAAGAGGCAATCATCCTTCTCTGGATCTTTGAGTTCCTCCTTATGGATCTTTGTGGTGGAAATAGTGGCGTTGGGCTCCACTATTGGAATCTATAAGTCTAAAATGTTAGAAACCCTTCATGTACTTTTCTGATTTATTTTTGCCTACTTGTTTTAATTAATTAACAAGTTATTTACCATGTAAATAGTGAAAATAAATCAAGTACATGCTCAACACTTATAGATCATTAACTAAAGGAAACAAAAACAAGCACACAAGTGACACCATTGTTTTTGGACCAATGTCCCCAGAAAAACCCAATGCGGGAAAACCTGTGCAACTATCTGAGGGTTTTATTACTATGTAGTTTCTGAATATAATATGGGTGCCAAAACTGGCTCGCCCAATAGAGAATAATCTCGACATTAGTACCTCTCTACTCGGAAGCAAATATTCCAGCTGAAACCCTAGATAAACACTCCGACATTTCCCAGCTCCAATTTGCCCCACAAAAAACCCAGTGTTAGCCTTTAGGGATTGCGTCAACCTTTTCTGGCCCAGTGTCACCCTAGCTCTCCATGTGTCAGCCTCTGGAGGCATTGCATCAGCCCTTAGAGCCTCTGTGTCACCCACGCTGGCTCTTTGAGGCACTGCGCAACTCCTGGTTGCCTCTACATGTGCCCTGGTTGGCTCTGTGTCAACCTCTGGCTGGCTCTATGTCCCAGCTTCTGCACTGATCATCCCAGTACTATCTCTGCCCCTCTACTTCTATATTCACTTCCCCTCAGTTGAAACTCTGATCATTCTTTCGACATTCTCAGCAAACCCTGCCCCAAAAAATTGAAATCTTGATCAACTCGGTGTGTTCTCGAAGTGACCCTCAAGCCTCCTTTTATACTTTTCTCATTGACAATTCAACAACTGAGATTAAGTCCCTAGTCAACAGTTAAGATTAACTTTGGCTTGATCCATGACTTTTGGACCCTTCTAGCACATTTTTATATTAATTCACATTAATATGTTATTTTCCCTAAGTTTAGACTTAGGGACTCCATTAAAAATATTAATTATTTTAATATCTCCCAAACTGGTTAGAATCTTCCCAAACCATTTATGGGTATTGGAGACCTCATGTTCTTTAGCCTCTCCACTAATTTTTGTGGCTATAGAATATCTGATGCTACCCCAAATCAACACTCCCTCTTAGCGAGGATTGTGCTCTAGTAATACTCTTCATTGAGCATCACCCTGATCATCTGGCATCGGTCCCTGTGTTGATGCTAGGCCTGCTTCCCAACATCCTCTACACTGCTACATCTGTATAGAAGCTCCCTCTATATCCATGCTATTACCCATGGCCCTGCCACTGCCACTGCTACATCTGCACTGCAACCCCTCTCGTCATGCTGCATCACGCTACCCATAGCACTGCCACTGCTAACTGATGCACTACAACTCAGTTACTGAGAAGTAAGTAATTTATCTCCCAACTCTGACACCTTCGTTAAGATAGAAACACTCCCGATGTTGAATCTCCCTCTGTCATTGACAAGTGCTCCCTCTTTGACCTTTGCACTACTGCAACAACTCTGTGCATCTCGCACTACTGCCTCACACTATCCTGGGACTCCTACACTGTAGCTCCCTCTGTCACTCCATCCACATATTTCTTTACCGAAATCCACCAGTCCTGCTACTCCTCTTCGGGGATCTCATAGCAAGGTATAATCCAAGAGGCTGGGTACCTCAAGGATCCTGCCCCTGATTGCCTGTAGTCTATTTGACTACAGCTCAATGTCTCCCCACTTCTGCCCAAGTGGCATGTGAGCACTCATGGTACAATCATCATCTGTCTCCACTTCCTTCTTCACCCTTGCTGGCACTACCTTGGTCTCATAAGCCTCTCCTTTTCTCTTCTTCCTCAGACACTGGCTCGCATAGTGACCCAAGTCCCCACAATTAAAGCATTTGACCTTGGAGAGGTCCTTCTTCTTTCGTTTCTCCTTCTTTCCCTCAGATGCTATGGCAACATCCTCCTCTTCCTCCTTCTTGATTTTGATTCCCTTGCCGCTGCTTCCCACCTTGCTTAGCCTTTTGATCTCTTCTTGGCGAAGAGCCGCCCACATTTCCTCCCAATCTGGAAGGGTCGCCCTGCCCAGTATGTGATGGACAAACACCTCCCAATCTTCTGAGACTGCGTTCAAGGCTATTCTCACCATCAATTCTTGATCCGGAATGGCCCTATGGAAGTCATCTGATCCTAGATCTCCTTTAATTAACCAAGGAAGGTGACGATCTGTTATCGCTTCTACATCTGGTATGACCGCCGTTGATTTTATAGTAGCATCTTCCTCTATATAGAAGTATGCTGGTACAGCTTCTTTAGGGCCTCCGACATCTCATTTGTCGTATTCTTATCAGCAATGTGCGGTACTACATGGTCCAAGACCCCGTCAAGGATGATGCTCTTGGCCCTCACCATTGCATCCTCGTACTTATTGTTATCAGTCGGGTCAACTGGGACCACAATTATCCTCAAGGCGAAGTGCTTGAGACTATTCCCATCTAGAAAAAATAAGATTATGACCTTCCAGACTACAAAGTTTGAGGCTCTGTCGAGTTTGCTGGTCTCTTACCCCATTCACTACCATCTCGATGCTCCTCTACTTCCCTTCTGGAAGTTCTCGGTGTGACTCCCTCTGAGACTCAATTTCCCTCCTGGAAACCACTCTGCCAATGTCGAGATGCCCCCACGCTAATCCTTAGTGCAACTGCACCACTGATCCAGATTTCTTGGCTAGAAATCCTCGGTAGCAACTCCATCCTCCTTAGTCTTGCCCTGTTAGGTTCTGTTTTGACTATAGTACCCCAACAACTTCACTCTGTAACTTACCCATAGCCTCCTAAGCCCCAACAACTGAAGGTTAGAGCTTCTAGGCTCTACGCAATCTTGGCACCAGCAAAATCCAAACCTCTTGGCCACAGGTGTCAATCCTTCCTGACTAAGAAAGATGATCGGGCACTGTGTAGGTCAATTCTACCCCTCTGCCACTGCATTGATTCTCTTCCCGACTCAAACTTGATGACGCAAGCACTGCGTCACCCCTTCCTTCCTGCTTCTATGCTAGGAACAACTTCTGTATCTTGGGACAACTATTTTCTACTACTACTTCTTTGCTTGGTTGATGTCCTCAGTTCTCCTGTGATCTGCAACCTCGCTCTGATACAATGTTGGAATTTCTAAGTCTTACCCATTAGAAACCCTTCATGTACTTTTCTGATTTATTTTTGCCTACTTGTTCTAATTTTTTTTTGTAAGCTTAGGAGAGACCCTTTTTTTCTATTGCCAAAAATTGAAACCACTACAATCTTGTGGTGATATCAACCCACCCCGAGGGGAAACAGGGTTTCTTGACCACCTGAAGTTTTTAATAGCAAGCCAAAAATAATAAGTTTTCAGTCTATCTTTCCAGGCTTTATATACATCAGCCTTATATCTATTAATAATGTTTTTTGACTGCATATAAGATTGAATAGAAATCCTACACATAGCTAATATAAACTAGAACTAGACTTTATAAAAACCTCCAAAAAACATGCCTTTTCGTTACCGGTTCCCTACATCTTCCTGCTGCTCCTTCTCCTTCTTTATTCCTGATCCGCTCACCTGTATCTGTTGCTGAATTTCTTCCAGCCTCTTATCCTGCATGAGCAAGGTGATTTGAATGTTCCGCAGCTCCTTTTTCAGATTTGGGATCCCCTGGGATAATTCTGCCATTTCCATGGCTACTTGTTCCATAGCCTTGGCCATAAACCTCTTCATTACCCAATATACGTGCAGAGATTGTTTATATAAGGTCATTCGACCGCGAGTATGACCCGGATCCGGAAGAAGATACACCCAATCCTCCATTTCCTCCTCAAACTGAGCCTGTATTGCCTCCTCTTCCCAATGCTCAATTATCCTTCTGATTTTTGGATTGGTCTTCTCACAGTAAGCTCTCTCAGTTGCCTGCACTTTCCTCCCTATCATTTTCCTCCCCTTCCTGATTGTCCCTGCTGCGCTGGCCTCTCCATCTTCCACCGTTCCTTCTCTGCACCTTCGTCCTCATCCGCTTCTTCCTTTGGCTCCTCCCCGTCTCCTCCGACCTCCCATGCCTCGTCGACCTCGTCCTCGTTCCCATCTCCCGCTCTCCTCTCCGTCCTCCCGGTCCTGATTACCCCCACCATCCTCTCTTCCTCTCCTCATAGTCTTGTTCCCCACTGGTTTCCCGTTCCTTCCAAGCTTTTTAGTCACTGGCTCGCCTTTCTCCTTGTCCGCGCTGAATTCGTCACTCTCACTCTCTGAGTCATCATACACTGGGATGAAAATATTCTCTGTATCCCTCTCCATTATGCCTTTGCCCTTGACATCTCAGTCCCCTCGTCCCTGATTCCCTTCCTCTGCCCTGCTCCTCATCCATCTGCCTATGTTCATGCTACTTCCCTCCACCATTCTTTCCTTACGCCTTGGTTTCCTTCCCTACGTCCCTGTCCTCTTGTTCCGGCTACTAATTTCTCCATTTCTCCAGGCTGAAATCGTCGATTTATCGCCACCCTCTCTCGTTCTTCTGCATGCACTCCTTCTTTTCTTTCTTCTTCACCAGCCCTTCTCCCTTATACCTCCCCTCCTTCTTTTTCTCTTAAGGCTCGCCTCCATTTCCACTTCGCTGCCCCATTCTCCCATACCATCATTCACCTATCGATTCTCTGACATCCTGACAGATCTACCCGCCTCCATCGGTACCCTGTCGTCTCCTCACCTTGAGATGATATCCTTCTCCCCGATCCGCTTGACCGTGCTCATCATTTCTTGATCCTTGCCTGCTCTTTCCTGCATGCCACACCATCGAGCATTAATTATCCTGATTGCCACCTTGCTCATCCCGATCGGGAGTCTTTTCCTCATTCCTTTATCCTGTGATTGATTCATTATGATCATGGGTAATTATGTTTTTTAGTTCTCCCCAGCACTGGTCCTCTTCCAACGAAGGCCAGCTACTATCCAATCGTCTGACCAGTTCTTTACTCCCTCAATTTGCCAATAGGTCTGCAACCCTATTCCCTTTACGCCTCACATGGTTTATTATTTTATACTCGATTCTACTTAGCAGACCTGTTATGTCTTGGATAATCCCCGCTATCCTCCAAATTTTCGCCACTTGCTCCCAGCTCTTTCCATCCTTTAGTTTGCGTAGCATCCCTATTGTTACCTGTGAATCTCCTTCTATCTCCAGATTCATGTATTTATTTCTCACTGCTATTCTTAATCCCTGATGGACCTCCCACAGCTTCGCTTCATTGTTCGTCATTTCCCCTCCCCATTCCGCGAACACCCACCTTGTTTTTTTCTTGTTGTCCCTGAAGATACCCCCTAGGCCTGCTGGCCCAGGGTTACCTTTAGACGCCCCATCAAAGTTCAGTTTGATGAAATGCTCTCCTGGATATCCGAATTGGTTGGGGCTTTGTATTTGAGGGCCGCTCCTGTTCTCTTTTCTAGGATAAATCATACTGAATTCCATATTTAAATTGGATACTATTCCTCTTTCCTCTTGGTTCATTCTCCAATCCTCCTCTTCCCATGTCTCAGACAGAACTGTTTCCTTGATCGCTTTACATACTTCCTCCCATATTCTTTCAAGTCGGCAGCTTTGTCCCCGAAAGATCCTCCTATTTCGTTCTTTCCAAAGGAACCATATTACAAATCCCACTGATAAGTTCCATATTCTTCTCACTACTCTGCTATGGAATTGTCCTTTGCCCCATTGTATTATGGTGTTCTCAATGTTGTTTGGATCTCTCATTGTCTTCCCGAAAAGTGATCTGATCTTCTCCCATAAATTTCTTGCAAAAAAGAATTTGTTTAATATATCATCTTGGTTTTCCTCTTCTCTGGTGCATAGGCTGCATCTCAAGGGCACATAAAAACATCTCTTCTAGATTTTATCCCAGGTTAGAATCCGTCCCTTACTTACCAGCCATGCAAATATTGTGTTTTTGGCCACCACTTTCCTTCCCATATTATTCTCCAATCAATCGCTCCATCCTCCCTTTCTTGTTTTGTTGTTAAGTAGTAGGCTTTTTTTACTGCGAATGTTTCTTTCATTGATCTTCCCTGCCTGAGAATGTCCATTCCTGGTCTAATTTTGATTTTCCTCAATTCTACTTCTTTAGTATGTATTTTCTCTAGGTCTTGGTTTATATTTTCACACCATTCCTCTGGTTTCCTCCAAGTCCTCCATATTCCACTGTTCTCTTCATTCTACCAATAATCCCTCACGTACTCCAGTCCTGCCCTCTTCGCTTTCTGTTGTATTTCTTGTAAGGTTTGTATCTCTGACAATTTATCTCGTTGCTGCCAACCATCCTCCCAAAATTGAGCGCTGCTCCCTTCACAGATTTCCCAGAAAGCATGATTGTTGACCACGTCCCTGTTCAGACTTTCCAATTCCCATATTGAGGATCCTTTTGGGACTTCTCCAATTCTCATTCTGCCCTCTACTGTATCAGGCATATTATATTTTTGTGCCCATGTTTTTTTCCATACATCATTTCCTCCTTGTACCCACCTCCACCATAATTTTGCTCCTAATATTTTATTCAACATTTCCGGATCCCTTATACCCAGTCCCCCTTCCTCTTTTCTTTTTACTATATTTTTCCATGAGACTAAGGCCCATTTCCTTTGTTGATTAGGGCCACCCCATAAAAATTTCCCAAATATTTCTTTCAATTTTGTGCACACTCCTTTGGGCACTACCCTGATGGACAGGGGGTAGATAGGAATCGATTGCAGGACCCATTTTAAAAGAACAATTATGTTGGCTATGTTCAAATATCTAAAGGACCAACTTGCCAGTATGTTTTTTATTTTATCTATCACACTCTGCCAGTTTTTCATCCGGGTAGGATTTATGTCCAGCTGATTCCCCAGATACTTAGTAGGGAGATCCCCCTGTCTGAAGCCTAAAGTTCTGGCAAGATGAGCCTTGATAGGATCAGGGGTATTAAATATGAATGTACATGATTTCTCTTTATTTATCTCCATTCCTGATGCCTCCATAAAAATTTCAAGTATTCTTTTGATGTTCCTTACCTCTTTGATGGATACCTCTCCGAATAGCGTAATGTTGTCTACAAACTGCTAATGCGTTATTGTCAGATTGTTTCCCCATGGTTCTAGGCCTTTAATTCTTTTTTCCCTTAGCTCTCTTTTGAGGTTTCTCCCTAGCCCCTCAGTTGCCATTATGAATAGAAAAGGAGAAATAGGGTCTCCCTGTCTAACTCCCCTTGTTGCATTAAGGGTATTCGATGGGATAACATTTACCAGTATTGAGAAAATCGGTGTTGAAATCATGTTGTAGACCCATTCGATCCATCGCTTTTCGAATCCAAATGCTTCAAGCACCACTCTGAGGTATTTCCAGCTCAAGCAATCGTAGGTTTTTGACAGATCTAACTTCATCATCATTCCTCTCTGCTTTTTCTTATTTAGGGAATGAATCATCTCCTGAGTAACTACTAGTCCATCAAGTATTTTTCGGCCCTCAACAAAGCCAGTTTGTTCAGGTGAGATGATGTTCGAGAGTAAAGGCTTTAATCTTTTCACTATCAGGGTAGCTATAATCTTATAAATGACATTGCACAGTGCTATTGGGCGAAAACCTTAAGCATCCTCCGACTTATTACTCTTAGGGATCAGAGTTAGAAAGGTCGAGTTAATACCTGTCCAGATCTTTTGCTTCATTCTTGATTCCTCTATCGCTTCCAGGACCTCTTGTCCTAAAAAGTGCCAACCTGCCTGGTAGAATTCCACTGTATACTCATCCGGTCCTCAAGTCTTGCCTTTTTCCATATTCATAACAATTTCTTCCACCTCTTCGATAGTTGTTGCCCTCATCAAAGCCTTGTTCTGTTCATTTGTTATGAGTCTTGGTATTTCCTTGCAAATATATTCTATTGCTTCTCCTCGTTCCCCCTGTGGTTCAGTGAGAATTTCTTTATGATAATCCACTAGGACTTTTTCAATCTCTCCCTTTTCTGTTATTTGTTCCCCCTCTGCATTTTTGATAGAAAAGATCTGATTCCTTTGTTTGTTTTGGACTATAGCTTGATAAAAAAAATTGGTATTCCTCTCACCTTCACGCAACCATTTAATCCTTGAATTTTGTCTCCAAAAAATCTCTTCCTGTTTTCTCCTTTCTTCCAATTGGCTGATTATTCTTCCCTCCTCTTTACTCCTCTCTTCATCCCTTCCTTCCAAAATTATTTTTTGTTGTATTTCCTCCATTTCTTTCTCTAATTTCTGTTTTTCCTCCATGATGTTCCCAAACTCCTCTTTATTCCATTTTTTTATTTTACCCTTGATTTCTGTGAGCTTCAATTGGATGGTATGCATTTTCCCCTTCCCTTTAACTCTACTCTGAGTCCACCATTCTTCCATTTTGCATAAGAATTCGAGATTTCTAAGCTAGAAAGCCTCAAATCTAAATGGTTTCTTACCATTGTTCTTCTTGATATCAATTTCTAGTCGGATCGACCAATGGTCCTGTTAACACCTAGGTTGTTCCCTGTGACTCCCAAGGGAATACGGCCGGGGTAACTACTAACCAATCTTTGGATTACAGCTTCCAGCCCAGCTGTAATCAGAGAGGGCTCTCTCTATAAAGTTTGTCTCTGTTCTGTGGGGATTTTAGGCTAGTTATGAAGTAAGGATTTGTTTATATGGTGTTTGGTTGGGAGGATGATTTCTGATAGTTTTGAAATGTTCTCTACAGGTAAATTAATCCATTGGGAAATGGAGTCTGTAGCTGCTGGTTCCTTGAGATCTTGGTTTAGTGCAGATAGAATTACAGGGCCTTTATATATTTCATTAAACAAACTGTAAATTGTGTTGGTGAAGTGTGAATCAACCAGTGAAGAGCAGTTAAGAATTCTTCACTGAGCTGTGATGTGAGAAAGGGACCTATTCCTCAGGAGCAATACTTGAATTCCTGAAACAATAGATCACTGTGCTGATATAGTGTGAAAGGTAGCGATTAAGAATTACACTTTCATTACCATATCTGAAGAAAACATTTATAATAGCTTAGATTGAGTTCAGGGTAATCTGTGATTAAATCCTGAGACTATTCTTTTTCCTTGCTATTAGATATTTAAAACATGGAAAACGTGAATGATATATGAAAGATAACGAACATATAACAGAGAGTAACAAGAAAACTTATTGAGCCATGAGATACGCAGGAATCTTGCAACATTCAGCCATACACCAGCAAGACATCAAGAGACACAAAGCTTTGGAAATTCCATCATCCTTTGTATTAATTCTCTGAAGATTTACAGTAGAAGAGGAGCAGAATAGAT